>BQNB010056494.1:22611-33870 GCA_026074375.1 Tanacetum coccineum | reverse complement strand
GTTGTTGCTTCCACCTTGATTGTTGCTTTCCCACTTTCTTTTAAGGCCTTCAGCAATTCTTTCATCCTTTGCTTAAATTTTCTGCTCCATTAAGGCGTGTGCCATACGTACAGCCTTATTGAGTGTAGCAGGTCTAGACGAAGTTGTTTCACCTTTAATGATTTCAGGCAACCCTTTAATGTACAATTCAACCTTCTTCTTTTCAGTAGGAACATCATCAGGACATAATAAAGCCAACTCATTAAACCTTTCGGTGTACGCAGCTATATTCATGTCTCGTAACTTCAAATGTCTTAACTCATCCTCCAACCTCTGAACTTCTTCTATTGGACAAAACTCATCGATCAACATCTGTTTCACTTTAGCCCATGGTTTTCCATTTGCCACCTCACGACCTAAGGTAGCGACCTGAGAATTCCACCAAGTAAGAGCTCGGCCATGAAGTGTAGCAGTGGCAAATTTCACATTTCTTCCTTTAGCACACTCACTTATTTCAAAGGTATTCTCTATCTTTTCAAACCAACGACAAAGCCCGATAGCACATTCAGTCCCGTGAAATTGCGTGGGGCCACATTTTAGAAATCCAGCAAATGTACATTATCGTGCCACTGGTGCAGCCGCTGGGCCTTCGGCAGGACCTCCAGCTCTGGTGGCTTCCATTCTTACTCTTTCCCGTTCGGCTCTAAGTGCTGCTTCGATTCCTTCCCGCACTAATTGATCGGCGGCCTCTCGGGCCAAAGTAGGTTGAGGATTGGTTTGAGATCTTCTTTTTGGAGGCATGATTCTGTCATGACATAAAAGAAATCATGGTGAGTACCCATACAATTATATGACTATAATGTGTACAAATAGTCTAATCACAACATAAATTCAATAATCAACAACATACAAGAGAAAAGAAATCACAACACAACAAGTAAAGATCAAAAGTAGCCATTTGTTATTCATCACAATAGGTAGTACATGATTGCATTGATTACCAAAATTTGACATACGTCATTACAAACATGAATACCAAGTCTACTAACCGATATACCAGTTTACTGATTACTTTAACAAACTAAAAGTACTACAAATGAAACTAAACATCTAAGGGTCACGTGGAGATCCATGGAACTCTGAAGGTTGTGGGTCCTTAGCCACATCAGCATCATCATCATCATCCTCTTGAGCGGCCATAGTAGCATCTCTAGCCATCACATACAGATCGTCTGCACGTGGTACAGAAGCTGAGGGAATAGGAGGCTCCTCTCAAAATCGTAATCTCTTGGGTATATGTTGCCTAACCTGAGCCTCCTATTGGCTCAAACGCTTACCCCGACTACACTGCAACCTAAGTTCCTCGACTTGCTTACTTAAACCCTCTATCAACCTCATCATATCAGAATAGTTAGCTGAAACCTCGATCTCCTGACTGTTCATGCGAAGGTCATTTTCTTTGAACTTGTTCTTTATCTTGAACTCAGTGGTGTACCTCTCAAACATTTGTCTTTCTAGCTTAGTTATCCTACTGTGAATAGCACTCAAATCATTAGGCCTAGGACCGGGTGGAAACACCTGAGAATTACCATCAAGAAGAGTTCGTGTAGAAGAACTTTCTCCCACATGAAAATTTTGACCAAACTGAAACACTGGTGGTGGTGGCTCATCTGGGTTACTAACCTTTGAATTATTCTCTTCATCATCTACATCCATTTCCTCTTCCTCATCGTTACCTTATTCTGGATCCTCTTCTGGATCCTCTTCATCATCATCTTCTTCTTCTTCTGGATCCTCTTCTAACCAACCATTATTATTATTTAGGATTTGCCCACCGACCCATGGCTGACCAAACCCGACAGGAGCAGCAAGGGCTTGACCCGGAATGGGTTCTTCTTCAGGAATGTTCTGATCGTCGTTTTAAGGAGGTAAGTTTTCCATGATAATCTATCATCACGGAAAATAAATACGTATAAGGTCACAATATAAATATAATTTATGCATCATATGAATTAATGAATGCGATATGCAAAATACGGATAAATGAATGCAATATACCTTGCAATGAATATGATAAATTAATATTGATTTATTTAAACATATAAATGATTTAATAATGATTTATTTAAGCATGTAGTTAAATATAAAACTTTAATACAAAGTTTAATAATCGAAGTATATATCAATATAGATTATAGTATTTATTTAATAAATACTAGGCAATAATATATTCATAAGGAAAGAATACTAAAATGGTAATCACTTATGATGACTTGAGCGGGAACCACGAGGAGTATTTTGCGCGCGAAAATTAGAAAAATAAAGTTATAGTTTAGGTTTTTGAAAAATAACCTAGTTCTTTATAACTTATGGCTCTGATACCAATCTTTAACACCCCCAAATTTATAACAATATTCGGGTCCAACAATGGGGTGTTAATAATAAGTACAACAGTCATATTTTATATAGAACGACTCAAAAGAGACGTTATCAAAACATGTTCCATTCCAAAAGATAAGTATCAGAGTGCAGCGTTGTCCCAACCATACATAAACATATCATATGTGTTTTAACAAAAGATAAAAACATTGTTCGAGGAAAGGAATTTATATGATTTATCAAAAGACATTTTTATGCGCAACTTCCTCCTCTTTGTTCCAGCTCCAAATCTTTAGCCTTGATTACCTGAGATAAACATGCTTAAAAAGTCAACAAACGTTGAGTGAAATTCATAGGTTTAATTAAACATTAAGATTAGAACACAAATATTAAATCATCGGAGAAACTTGTGGATCAAACAAGTTTTATATATAGTTATGCATTGAGCTCGTGACAACCGATCCCTTTGACGAGATACAAATATAGTTTGCCCCATACGATTAGGTATTATTGCCTTATACCTATAACTTCTCAGATAATATATCCGTTGCAAGTGGGTGATCCAAAAGGATTCATACCCCGGACGGGGAGTCACCCCATAGGCCTATTTATTACCATAGCGTCCACCCATCACAGGCAGTTGACGGTTCACGATATTAGGGTCTTTAGCAATAGGTACTCAAGCATAAGCATACAATTCGGGTCCAACATACTAAAACTATTTGTGTTCTATTTTATAAAATAAAGCATGTATCCCCCTCGCGGGTTTTTAAGAAAACAAGTAAAGTAGAAAGGCGAGGCTATGAACTCACCGTAAATAGAAGTGCCAACCGAGAGATCACGAAAAGAGTAGAACGTCGCAAATCAACCGTGACCTATGCAAAGTTATAATATGCTTTTAATACTTGGAATATGTATATAATGTAAAAATCATTGAAATTATAATGTGTACATATATATATATATATATAGCACACGCATAAAATTCATGCTTAGGAATCCAATGACCACTCAACTTACACTTTTCCGAAAATTAATACATTTTAGCTAGGTGATTGAATCACTTAATGAAACACTAAACGGTCGAACTAGTTGGTCACCCTCTATTAGATGTTACCCTCTTATGTCATTTAACTACTATAACTAGCTCAAAAACCATAGCCCAAGTAATCTCCATATGGTATAGACATTAACATTGAATGCTTAAAAACAATAGCTGCTGGACTATGAAAAACTAGGACAGCAGCTGACCCCCTAAAAAAAATTACAAAAATCTGGAAAAATTCCAGTAGGTCACACGTATCATGGACCATCTCCAGTTTCAATTTCGTAGAAAAACATTGAGTTTTGACCTGCACAACACATTACTATAACTAAAATTCTGGACAGCAAACACAGTTTTGGCACTTGAGTTTGTAAACACCTTTTGACCCACTTTTAAACATCAAAAATCGACGAGGCCTAGCTCGTTGGAAAGTAGACTCGAAGAAGATAATATTAGTGTCCTGAAAATCTACCAAAGCTATTGGCATGACCGAGTTACGACGTCCTAAAGTTGACTTAAATTCAGCTCAAAAATGTGGTATGCAGAATTTTGCCGAAACTTTTTCCTAACATCAAACGGCCATAACTTTTTTGTTTTTAAGAGTTGGAAGCTCAAATTTTTACCACACGACCTTTATAACAATAAATATTATCCTAATCTCTTAAACCTCAATTTTTGCCAACTCTCATCTCACTAATTCAGGCCTTTTCTGGTCTAAAAGAGGGTATAAAACCCTCACAAATCTTCAATTTTTCACATCTTTTTCACAATTAACATTATCATCCTAACCTATATTCACCACTAAACTACCAATTTCACCAACAAACTTATATTTACATCAAAATCATGGATTCCCATATATCACAAAAATCAATATGCATGCATATATATATGTAAACCAAATCAAAATATCAAAATGCAATACTTACAATGCAATGGAAAAGAAGGAAAAAGTTCAAACACAAACCCTAAAGGGGTGTGGGTTTATTGCCGAAACCAAGAGGAGACCAAGACAAGATCAAAGTGATTTTTGCTTTACCCAAACTTGCTAAAAACCTTTAGAATGAAACCCTTGTTGCTCTTGTTGTACCCAATTAACCAAAAACCTTAATTGTTGATCATCTTTAAAAATCAAGATTCTTCAAAAATATGTGCATGGTGATTTTTGTTTATGGAGAATGGTTAGGGTTTATGGTAGTAATGATTTAAGGTTAAAAGGAGTAGATTTGGTGAGAAATTGATAATGAAAATGGTGGTTTTGGTGATGAAGATGTCGAACAGAGAGCGAAGAACAGAGAGAGACCGATGGTTTCTTTAGTATCTCAATATATGTGTATGTCTGGATCGGTTGTGAATAAGAGGGGAGTGGGCTTTTTATTGAAAATGTTTTATTAAGGTTACTTGGGCTTATGTTATAAAAATAACATTAAAGGTGTGGGTTAGCTGTGTTTGGGCCGCCGGCCATGGGGTGAGGAAAGGGGCTTTATGGACTAAATTTTGTATTAACCAAGTTATATTAAGTGAATCCCGGCCCAAAAATAAATTTAACCCGCTAGTTATTATAAAAACAAATTTTTCGACTCGATCTCAGTTAAACTTAATTAAAAGATGGAAAACAGTAAAATAAAATAAAATAGGCTCTCACGGCTAAGTTATAGCTTTTGTTGATTTCTCGATCGATGTAACGGACAAATTAGTTTGTAAATACTTGCGAGGGTTTTAAAATTAACGATTTTAATAAAAATCGATTAAGAAAATGAAATGAATGATTAAAAATTTAAGATTTAATTATAAATTTAAATTAAGTAGTGACCTTAATTATGGGATTTTACATCCTCCCCTCCTTACGGGAGCGCCGTCCCGGTGCTCGATTCCTCGTACTCGTCTTTTTCTTGTCCGAGAATAATTGCGGATATTTGCTTCTAATGAAGTCTTCTCGTTCCCACGTGAACTCCGGACCTCGCCGCGAGTTCCAACGAACTTTAACGATGGGAATACGGCTTTGCTTGAGTTGTTTTACTTCACGATCCATAATTTCAACCGGTTCTTTTATAAAGTGTAACTTGTCATCGAGTTGAATTTCTTCAAGCGGGATAATTAAATTCTCATCCGCCAAACACCTTTTGAGATTAGAGACATGGAACGTATTATGAATCCCATGGAGTTTCTCAGGTAACTCTAACTTGTACACCACAGGACCAATTCTCTCAGTTATCTTGAACGGCCCAATGTACCGTGGACTTAACTTTCCTCTTTTACCAAAACAGATCACGCCCTTTCATGGCGACACCTTTAACATAACCATGTCCCCTACACTAAACTTCATCGGTTTACATCTTACATCCGCATAACTCTTTTGACGACAACAAGCGGTCAATAAGCGGTTTTTGATTTGTACAATCTTTTCCGTCGTTTCTCAAACTAGCTCCGGCCCCGTGAGTTGGCTATCTCTAACTTCACTCCAACAAATAGGAGATCTACACTTCTGTCCGTAGAGTGCTTTGAAAGGCGCGACTTTAATACTTGCATGATAACTATTATTATAAGAAAACTCAACTAGGGGTAAATGTCGATCCCAATTCTTACCAAAATCAATCACACACGCCCGCAACATGTTTTCCAAGGTCTGAATTGTCCTCTCACTCTGCCCATCTGTTTTTGGGTAGTAGGCAGTGCTCATGTTCACTTTGGTTCCCAAGGCGTTCTTAAGTGATCTCCAGAATCCTGAGGCAAATCAGCTATCTCTGTCCGATATAATTGATACGGGTACCCCGTGTCTACAAACAATTTCCTTCAAATACTACTGAGTTAATTTCTCCATACTATCGATCTTCTTCATCGGCAGGAAGTGAGCCAATTTAGTTAACCGATCGACAATAACCCAAATCGTGTCATAGCCACTTGGGGTTCTCGGGAGACCTGAAACGAAATCCATAGTTATCTTCTCCCATTTCCATTCAAGGATTTCAGGTTGTTGGAGTAAACCTGACGGCTTTTGATGTTCAGCCTTCACCTTGGCTCAAGTCAGACACTTACTAACATAGGTGGCAATATCAGCCTCCATATTCAGCCACCAATAAAGCTTCTTCAAATCCTGATACATCTTATCAGAACCAGGATGAATCGAATACTTCGACTTATGTGACTCGTGCATAATTAGGTCTCGCAATCCACCAAATAACGGTAACCATATTCGTTTATCGAAGTATCGAATCCCGTTGGAGCGAATTTCAAATATCGGCTTCAACAATCTTCCCAGATTTTCTACCTTCACATTGTCTTCCTTCATTACTTTAGTCTGAGATTTAAGTATCCTTTTAGACAAGTCAGGATAAACTGTCATAACTAGAGCTCGAAACCTTATCGGTTTTTCCCTCTCCTTTCGACTAAGAGCATCCGCTACGACATTACCTTTACCGGGATGATAGCGGATTTCACAATCATAATCGCTTAGCAATTCAATCAATCGGCCTTGCCTCATATTGAGTTCCTTCTGGTCCAAAATGTATTGAAGACTTTTGTGGTCTGTGTACACAACACATTTCGTTCCATACAGGTAATGTCTCCATAGTCGTAGGGCAAAAACCACGGCGCCCAATTCTAAATCGTGAGTCGTATAATTCTCTTCATGCTTCTTTAATTGGCGTGAGGCATAAGCGATCACCTTCTCTCGTTGCATCAACACCGCTCCAAAACCTTTAATGGATGCATCGTAATATACGACAAAATCCTACGATCCTCCGGGTAATGCTAATATTGGCGCACTACATAATTCCTGCTTTAACATTTGAAAAGCTTCTTCTTTATCTTCACCCCATTCATACTTCTTGTTCTTCCGGGTTAGTTTAGTAAGTGGTTTGGCAATCAAAGAAAACCCCTTGATGAATCTTCTATAATATCCAGCTAAACCCAGAAATTGTCTCAATTCTGTTGGTGTTGAAGGTGTAGTCCAATTCTTGATAGCTTCAATTTTAGAGGGATCAACGTGAATCCTTCATTATTATTCACGTGACTGAGAAATTGCACAAAATCGAGCCAGAAATCGCACTTCGAGAATTTGGCATACAATTTATCTTTCTTGAGCAACCCTAAAATAATCTTTAAATGTTCTTCATGTTCTTCTTTGCTCTTGGAATAGATGAGTATGTCAACGATGAACACAATCACAAATTTGTCGAGGTGCGGCTTGCACACTTGATTCATTAAGTCCATAAATACCGCAGGGGCATTGGTTAATCCGAACGGCATTACTTGGAACTCAAAATGACTATACTGGGTTTGGAAGGCTGTGATTGGTATATCCTCCTCTCGAATACGGAGTTGATGATAACCCGACCGCAAATCAATCTTTGAGTACACGCTCGAACCTTGCAGTTGATTAAATAGATCATCAATCCTCGGAAGCGGATATCGGTTCTTGACTGTTAACTTGTTTAGTTCGAGGTAATCAATACACATACGAAAGGATCCATATTTCTTCTTAACAAACAACACCGGAGCTCCCCAAGGCGATGAGCTCGGTCAAATGAATCCTTTCTCCGACAAATCCTTCAATTGACCCGACAATTCTTTCAATTCAGACGGCGCTAAACGATAAGGAGCGCGTGCGACAGGTGCGACTCCAGGCACAAGTTCAATTCTAAACTCCACTTGTCGAGGCGGTGGGAGTCTAGTAAATCATCATGAAACACCTCAGGAAAGTCGCGAATTATAGGCACGTCCTCCAAACATTTTTCTTGTTGTCCCTTCTCTGTCACATGGGCTACAAACAAATGGCATCCCCTTTCTATGTATTTTATCGCCTTAATACAGGATACCACCTTCAATCGAGATTCGTCACAATTTCCTTTAACTACTAACATCTTACCCTTCACCGGTATATGAACCTCTTTCTTTCCGCAATCTATAAGAGCATCATGCTTGACTAACCAATCCATACCAATAATCACACCGAAAGTACCGAGTTCTATAGGCATAAGATCAACTTCAAACAATTGATTAAGTAGATTCAAAGTGCAACCTCTTAGAATGGTATTTCTACTAACTAATTTCCCATCGGCCAATTCCACTTCATAACTTATATTTAATCTCATGGGTTTAATATCAATTAAATGGCTAAATTCAGAATTAACGAAACTCTTGTTCGAACCGGAATCAAACAACACTCTAGCATAGCGGTTGTTGAGTAAAAATGTACCAGTGACAACATTCGGTCCTTGTCCTTGTTCGGCATCTCTAAGAGCATAAGCATGGCCAGTTGCATTTCTACCCCTTCGATTAGCTAAATTAGGGCATCGGCTTCGATCATGGTTCCTATCTCCACACTCATAGCAAGCCCGAATAGGTTAAGTATTCACCCAGGTAGCCACTCCTTTTGCCCTACAATCCCTTGCCTTATGGCCCCTCTTATTGCACCTGGTGCACTTCGCCGGACAATTTCCAAATGACACATACCATAATGATCACACTTTGGGGCTGGTCCTCCTTGATCAGTAACGTTATTCTGGGCAGCAGTCATTGCCCTAGCACCATCTTGCCTCCTTTGATTATTCTGATTGTGGCGGTTGTTGTCACGATAATTTCCACGGTTGTTGCGGTTGTTGTTGTTGTTGTGGTTGTTGCTTCCACCTTGATTGTTGCTTTCCCACTTTTTTTAAGGCCTTCAACAATTCTTTCATCCTTTGCTTGAATTTTCTGCTCCATTAAGGCGTGTGCCATACGTACAGCCTTATTGAGTGTAGCAGGTCTAGACGAAGTTGTTTCACCTTTAATGATTTCAGGCAACCCTTTAATGTACAATTCAACCTTCTTCTTTTCAGTAGGAACATCATCAGGACACAATAAAGCCAACTCATTAAACCTTTCGGTGTACGCAGCTATATTCATGTCTCGTAACTTCAAATGTCTTAACTTATCCTCCAACCTCTGAACTTCTTCTATTGGAAAAAACTCATCGATCAACATCTGTTTTACTTTAGCCCATGGTTTTCCATTTGCCACCTCACGACCTAAGGTAGCGACCTGAGAATTCCACCAAGTAAGAGCTCGACCATGAAGTGTAGCAGTGGCAAATTTCACATTTCTTCCTTTAGCACACTCACTTATTTCAAAGGTATTCTCTATCTTTTCAAACCAACGACAAAGCCCGACAGCACATTCAGTCCCGTGAAATTGCGTGGGGCCACATTTTAGAAATCCAGCAAATGTACATTATCGTGCCACTGGTGCAGCCGCTGGGCCTTCGGCAGGACCTCCAGCTCTGGTGGCTTCCATTCTTACTCTTTCCCGTTCGGCTCTAAGTGCTGCTTCGATTCCTTCCCGCACTAATTGATCGGCGGCCTCTCGGGCCAAAGTAGGTTGAGGATTGGTTTGAGATCTTCTTTTTGGAGGCATGATTCTGTCATGACATAAAAGAAATCATGGTGAGTACTCATACAATTATATAGCTATAATATGTACAAATAGTCTAATCACAACATGAATTCAATAATCAACAACATACAAGAGAAAAGAAATCACAACACAACAAGTAAAGATCAAAAGTAGCCATTTGTTATTCATCACAATAGGTAGTACATGATTGCATTGATTACCAAAATTTGACATACGTCATTAAAAACATAAATACCAAGTCTACTAACCGACATACCGGTTTAGTGATTACTTTAACAAACTAAAAGTACTACAAATGAAACTAAATATCTAAGGGTCACGTGGAGATCCACGGAACTCTGAAGGTTGTGGGTCCTTAGCCGCATCAGCATCATCATCGTCATCCTCTTGAGCGGACATAGTAGCATCTCTAGCCATCACATACGGATCGTCTGCACGTGGTACATAAGCTGAGGGAATAGGAGGCTCCTCTCAAAATTGCAATCTCTCAAGTATATGTGGCCTAACCTGAGCCTCCCATTGGCTCAAACGCTTACCACGACTACACTGTAACGTAAGTTCCTCGACTTGCTTACTTAAATCCTCTATCAACTTCATCATATCAGAATAGTTAGCTGAAACCTCGATCTCCTGACTGTTCATGCAAAGGTCATTTTCTTTGAACTTGTTCCTTATCTTGAACTCAGTGGTGTACCTCTCAAACATTTGTCTTTCTAGCTTAGTTGTCCTACTGTGAATAGCCCTCAAATCATTAGGCCTAGGACTGGGTGGAAACACCTGAGAATTACCATCAAGAAGAGTTCGTGTAAAAAAACTTTCTCCCATATGAAAATTTTGACCAAACTGAAACACTAGTGGCGGTGGCTCATCTGGGTTACTAACCTCTGAATTATTCTCTTCATCATCAACCTCCATTTTCTCTTCCTCATCGTCACCTTCTTCTAGATCATCTTCATCATCTTCTTCTTCTTCTGGCTCCTCTTCTGGATCCTCTTCCAACCAACCATTATTATTATTTGGGATTTGCCCACCGACCCATGGCTGACCAAACCCGACAGGAGCAGCAGGGGCTTGACCCAGAATGGGTTCTTCTTTAGGAATGTTCTGATCGTCGTTTTGAGGAGGTAAGTTTTCCATGATAATCTGTCATCACGAAAAATAAATACGTATAAGGTCACAATATAAATAAAATTTATACATCATATGAATGAATAAATGTGATATGTAAAATACGGATAAATGAATGCAATATACCTTGCAATGAATATGATAAATTAATATTGATTTATTTAAACATATAAATGATTTAATAATGATTTATTTAAGCATGTAATTAAATATAAAATTTTAATACAAAGTTTAATAATCGAAGTATATCTCAATATAGATTATAGTATTTATTTAATAAATACTAAGCAATAATGTATTCATGAAGAAGGAATACTAAAATGGTAATCACTTAG
>BQNB010056494.1:0-22299 GCA_026074375.1 Tanacetum coccineum | reverse complement strand
GTGCATTCTTTTTCCGAATCATGTCATCCATTTCTGAATCAATCAATTTTTCACGACTGCACAAATAATATTAAGTCTTCATTTAAAAGTGTTGACTCGTTCCTTATATCTTTCAAACTCAGCGGTTAATGATTCATTAACAGTTTTGGTTTTCTGATTAACCTTATCCCAATTAGTTACATGATTAGACATTTGTTTAGACATCTATTCAAACATAGATATTATCATAGAATCTTGTTGTGTAAAAGAGTTAGTATCTTGAACAATTGCATTTTGCGTTTGTTGCATATATTGTTCATAAGAAATGATATTACTATCACTTGTTATTTTATTATCTGGAACATAATCAATAATGGATTGTTTAAAACACTGCATCTCTTGCATACTTTGATTAATCATATCATCATTTTGATAAGTGTCACGATGTGGTACCTCGGAGAGGACGTCTGAAGAGATATCATCACAATCAGAGTCATAAGCATCGAGATCATCAGTCTGGAATGCAACATTTAGTGGAATTGTTGTCTAAGTAACTTGTAGATCCCAGTCTGATAAGATCTTTCTAGCCTGTTAAGGGTGGTAGCCAATCTGGATAAATCCAAACTAACTACAAGAGAAACAATGACTATGAACAATATAAGTTATGCGGAAACTAACTTATATTGCTAAGAAGAACAATAAATAAAACAGAACTTTGATTACTATTAATCTGCTAGGTTACAAATTACTAACTATGAATATTTGTGAGAGACTTTTATATCTAACAAGTGCCGTAGGGTTCCTTTTATACACCAAGGAAAACCCTAATAGGCTTTACAAAACGCGTTAAGTGATCATGCATATCTATTCCTAATATATCTCATGCATATCACATAAGCAGTACTAATAGTATAACTAACAACACTAACTATTACATTAACAGTACTAACTATACTAACAGTACTAATAATGTACTGGCAATACTAATTATTTATAACTAACAGTACTAACTACTTAGTCTATTTTCTTGAATCTTTAGTAGTCTTCACCAGCAGCACTAAGTAGAACTAGCAGTAGTAACTTGTATAAGTAGCAGCACTAAGTTGTAGAAACTTCTGAAACCCAACAATCCTCCCCTAAACATAATGTTCACTTGTTAACCTTCATGTTTCTTCAGTTTGAGCTTCTTGAATACTAGGAGGATGTATCCAAACATACTACTATTCTTTAAACTGCTCTTTGATGAACTTGAACTCTTTTGTTACTCTGTAAACTTGAAATTCTTTAGCTTCTAGTCTTTGTCATCATCACAGCATCTCAGCAACTGAGCAACACAGCAATACCAACTAAGTTGGCTTTGTAGTTTTTGGCAAACTACCAGCCATAAACGGATTTGATATTTCTTTACCAGTAGCCGTTTGCTCTGGAATAGCCAATGCTTTATTGCAATAACATGGTGCATTGATAACCATATAGTTTTGAGTAAACTATCAACTATCAACGGATTTGAGAAGTCTTTACCAAGGGCCGTTTGCTTTGGACTAGCCAACTCTTTACTGTGAAGCATGGTGAGTTGAGAACCATATAGTTTTTGGCAAACTATAAGCCATTAACGGATTTGAGAAGTCTTTACCAGAAGCCGTTTTCTTTAGACTAGCCAGTTCTTGATGTCTGTTAGACATGGTGAACTGATGACCATTTGTTGTGTGGTTATAAAGCCAACACTTAAAGATCCTTCTCACTTCCATCATAGCTTCCATATTCATCAATCTGCTTTTGAATGAACCTAAGCAGATTATAAGCACTTTTACTGGCAGACTCAGCTATCAATTTTAAAGACATCAACCTCTCAAGTGTTTCTTTTATGAGTGGATATTTCCTCTCTGCAAGCATATGAATCTCAGTACCATCTTCTAGTATCAAAGTATGTACCTTACAATTCTCATAGAAATTCCAGTTCTTAAGATTCCATCTTTCTTGATTCTGCCAGAGTTCATCTTCTGCATTTGCATCAAACATTGTCCTTAAATCTCCCCAAAGAACTAGATCAGCACCTTCTGGAGTAGTTGATTCAAATCTCTGCATCACCGGGTTATATAATTCCTTAAGATCTAGCCTATCAAACATTATCACCATCTCAGAAAAAGTTTTAATCCATCTAGAACTTCCATCAGATCTAAAGATCCTGTAGTAGATGCATTTTGCTCCATGTCTGTCAAGATGATAGAATTTTGATTCCCAGTTAATGATTGGAAACCTCTTCTCCAGGACTTCATAATCTATTATTCCTTCTTCATCTGGAACTAGCTTCAGAAAAGTATTTAGATGCTTTTCTTCTTCAAGATCAGAGTCTGTCTTTTGCATTTTAGACTTCTTTGTTGCTTTCATCATAAGTCTTATGCCTGGTCTTTTTTTGGTACTCTCTTTATGTCCTTCTTGCTTAACTTCAACTTTAGTACTATCAGGTTCTTCAAGAACCTTTTCCTCATGTACACCATCTACCTTCTTATTCATCTTCTGAATCAATCTTTCATCCTCCTCAGACCCAATAGGCATAAAGTTTGCAATTCTTTCCTGTTCCTTGATGTATAATACCTGAATCTCTTTAAGAGTCTTTTTGTTCAGCTGAGCATGTTTATATCTACCTGTATGCTTAAGGTAGGTCATCATTAGGCTTCTTAGTTGAGATCTTGTTGGAGGTTTATTCCTGATTGCAGCTGCTCTTTCTTCAGCCAACTGCTTCTTCCTATTTTCAAAATACTCTGCAAGTAACTTGGCTCTTTCATCCACATTATACTTTTCCTGTTCTTCTTGAGTCCATCTGACAGCTAGTTCATGATCAGCATCTATTCTTGCTTGAACTTCAATATACAAATTTGCAATGTAGTTCAAAGATGCTTGCTCTTGTCTCTGTCTCTCCAATCTAGCTTCTTCATCTAATTCTGCTTGAACCTTTAATGCTATTTTAGCATCTCTCTCAATTTGTGCTTCACCTTAATCCTTTGATTTTACTTTTACTGGTTCAGGTTCTTCCTCAAGAACCCATTTACCTTTGTCTTTAGGATCAATTTTTGGAAGTGGCTTCAAGGTCAAAACTAATCTTGCAGGTCTTTCAGCATCTTTTATTTCTTTGATTTCAACTCCTTTAAGCTTTGCCTTGTCACTTAACATTACCAAAGCATCAGCAAGAAAAATATCTTCATCTTCAAAGACATTTGTTGTAGTGGGAGAAGTCATTGGAGTAGCAGTACTAACGTCTGGTCTGCTGGCAATACTAATATTAACAGCAGTACTAACTCCTATATTACTAGCAATATTAACTGGTTCTTCATTACTTCCTCCTTTATTCACAGCTTCCTATGTTTCCATGTAGTCCATACCATGAACTAAATCATCATCAAGAACCTCAAAAGCATCCAAAGTAGGTCATGGTTTGACATTTTTCCTCCCCTGTTTGGATACAGACTCCTTCTTTCCCAACCTTTTCTTCATAGATAACCTTTTCACACTCTTTAACCATGCTCTGTGGTATGAGATACTGGGCTTGCACTTCTTCTCCAGCTTCTTGATTCTAATATTCAATTTAAGGATCTTTGCAGCCTGAGTATCCTTGGAAGTCTCCAAAGCAAGAACCCTGTTTGACAAGTTAGTACAAAGAGATAATAACTCCTCTAGGTTCAAGCCACCCTCAGCTCTTTTAGATATGTTACCACCTGAATGAGAACTATCATTGGATAACTGAACCTGATCCCCTTTATTCTTACCAGTGCCTTCTAAGTTCATGCTAGGGCTATGGGTATTGTCTGATCCAGATGATGATTCTGGGACATGGGGTTGGTCTCCTACACTAGGTTGAGTAGGAGAAGGTGTTGGTTGGGGTTCAGTGGGTTGTTCTGAACCTTCACCCTCTTCTACTTCCGCAAATGCCAACATATTAGGAAACAAAGGTGTAATTCTTCCTAAAAATTTTAGTCCTTTTCTGGACATGTTTGAGAAAACCTTTAGAGTGTGAGCTGGTGTAATATAAACATCATTAAAAGGTTCACCAAGCTCAATTTGATTATTCAAAAACACTATTAAAAATCTTAGATACATAAGAAATTTCCTTTTAGGATTATCCAAGTTCCTCAACATACCATCAAAAATAAGTTTAGAAAAGTTAAACTTTTGATTTGTTGCCAAACATATAACTGCTGAAGCAATATTTGTTGAAAACTTATTCCAGCTTGTAGAATTTGAACTTAGGCAATGAAGGATGGTATGTATCAGATACTTTCATTAAGGAGAAAAGAGGGCTTTTTGAAAAGTTAGTTTATTAAGTTCACTCGCATACCCCATCAATGCAAGGTTTTGAAAAATAGCTTTATTTGTTAAGCAAGCAGTACCATCAGCATCATTAAGAAGAAGGGAACTTCTTATTAATGCTTCTGTTACTACTACTGTCTTGCTATCAACAGTAGCATGAATTTGCTTCTCATCATTGACTGTTTGGGAACTAACAGTGTTCCAAAACTGTTCAATATAAGAAATATAGATAGTAGGACTAACAGTGAGAGCATGATGTATCGAACTTGATGTAAGAAAGTCCATTATCTCATGAAATTCTGAATTTCCTAGTGTTTTCTCCAAACACGCGACCATGTTGTGTTGATCATAAAATTCCAAATCAGCCATAGATGCGTTAAAAAGTTTGAGTAAGGTGTGGGATATGATCGATTATGAGAATATGAGGGTTTAGTAAAGTTAATTGAGATTTTATAGAGATGTGTTTTAGGGTTTGAGATGACCGACTGAATAAACTTGAGTCTTTATCTTAAAGAAAGAGTATTATAGAAAGAAAGATCAAGAATTTTCCAATTCATAGACCCCTATAAGAAAGTTGTTGGCGGAAATATCTTAACGGTTATAATTAATTAATGAAAATCTATTATGCTCTCAAATAGTAGTAATGGTAACAAGCAGCACAAACTTTTACCTGGCAGCACTAACTTGTTAGTTTCCATTTAGTACCCTCAAATCCAATCCAAACTGCATCTTTAACCTAATCCAAGCATCAAAACCATTGTTAAACACTTTTGAGCAGCACTAACACAAGCCTAGCAGTATTAACTTTTGTTTTAGCAATATTAATGAAGCTCAGCAGTATTAACATGTTGTACCAACAGTACTAACTCTGTCTTCAATAATTATACAACAATATGCCTCTATTCTTCACAAGCACACTAGAAAAGACTAGATAGACATGTGAGAATTCATGAGGATCCATATTTATGCATAACCCATGAATAAAAGTTAAGAACTGTTGTCCATCCAACATATGAACCTCCCCTCAACCAATGCAGCTATAGACAAATTCATCTACAGACTGTACAACAACTCTGAAATTACCATCTTGCCTCCCCTGAACTAATGCAGCTATAGGTTGAGCATGCTAATGTTAACAATCAAGAAATTGAACCTGCTAACATCAAAAGCTTTAGTTAAAAGATCAGCCACATTGTCATCAGTGTAAATCTTCAGCACCTGGATAAGCTTCTTCTCATAAGCATCCCTAATGAAGTGGTGCCTAATCTCAATATGCTTTGTTTTGGAGTGAAACACTGGATTCTTTACAATGCATATTGTGCTTTCATTATCAATGTAGATCTTTGTGTTCATAAAATTGAACCCATAGTCTAATATTTGATTTTGAATCCACAATACTTGCCCACAGCAGTTGGCAGCAGCAACATACTCTGCCTCTGTAGTAGAAGTAGCCACAATTGTCTGCTTCTTGCACTACCATGAAATAAGTCTCCTACCAAGAAATTGACAACCTCCTGTTGTGGATTTCCTGTCAAGATTTGCTCCAGCATAACCACTATCTGAGTAGGCTTCCAGGTCAAATGATGACACTCTAGGATACCAAAGGCCCAGTTTGGGTTTGCCTTTGAGGTACCTAAAGATCCTCTTCAGCATGAAGATGTGAGGTCTTTGGAGTTACCTGAAACCTAGAACAAGCACAGACTGCAAACATAATATCAGGCCTAGAAGCAGTCAAGTACATTAAAGAGCCAATCATGGATCTATAAAGATGTACATCCACATCAGCAGCTTCTTCATCTTTGATCAAAGGCTTCTGGGTCTCAATTGGAGTACTAGCAGTCTTCACACTAGCAAAATCAAACTTCTTCAGGATCTCTGCAACATACTTATCCTGACTTATAAAAATACCATCTTCTTTCTGTTTGACTTGTAATCCAAGAAAGAAGGTGAGCTCCCCCATAGAACTCATCTGGAATCTGCTCTTCATTAATGCCTCAAATTCATCACACCAAGACCTCTTTGTAGAACCAAAAATAATATCATCCACATAAACCTGCACTAACATGATATCATTCTTGTCCTTCTTGATGAAAAGAGTCTTGTCAATGGTTCCTCTTCTATATCCACTCTTCAACAAAAAAAGTAGATAAAGTAGCATACTATGCTCTGGGAGCTTGGTGTAAACCATACAAAGCTTTCACAACCTTGTAGACCTTCTTAGGGAACTTAGGATCTACAAAACCTAGAGGTTGAGACACATATACTTCCTCATCAATTGTGCCATACAAGAAGGCACTCTTCACATCCATCTGATAAACTATGAATCCCATATAAGAAGCAAAGGCCAAAAAGATCCTGATGGCTTCAATCCTAGCCACAGGGGAAAAAATATCATCATAGTCTATCCTTTCCTCTTGTCTATATCCCTGGGCAACCAACCTTGCCTTATTTCTTACAACAACACCTCTTTCATCCTTCTTATTTCTGTAAACCCATTTTGTCCCAATTGCCTTCTTCTCAAAAGGCAAGTCAACCAGAATCTAAACTTTTTGAATCTTGAATTGTAGCAGTTCTTCCTGCATTGTATCAACCCAACTTTCATCTTCAAGAGCTTGAGATATCTTTTTGGGTTCAATTTGAGAAAGGAAGCAAGCAAACAAGCAGTGCTGGAAATCCTTGTGATTATTTCTTCTCTGCTTTTGAATATAGCTTACAAAAGCATGTGCTCTTGAACTTCTATTCACTTTGCTCATTGTCTGAACTGCTGATTTTGGATCTTTAAGAATTTGAGTTATAGGATGAATGGAGTGTATCCTTGATGTGGGAATAGGGCTAACATTCACAGTGGTTTCTAAATTAGTGAAGTCAGCCACTGCACCCTCATCATTATAAGATGCATTAGTAAAAATACCATCATTTAGGTTGTCATAAATATCCTCAAGAGCAGGTATTTGAGAATCATCTTGGTCAGCATAGTTGGTTAGATTAGGGTAAGATGGTCCACCAGCACTAAAAACTCTTGAAGGACTAGTAGTATTAACTGGTGTGCTAGCATAGTTAGTACTGCTAGCTTTAGTAGCTCCTGCTTGAAGAAGCAGATCCTCAGTACCTTAAGCAAACTCCTTTTTAAGAGTTTTAGCTGCATCACCAGCCTCCTTTTCTTGTCTTTTAAGCCTTGCAAGCTCCTCCAAAAAGGTTTGATTTGCCTGATCTACTGGCTCCTTATTTGTCTTTAAACCAGTATCCCCATTAGATTTTTCACATCCATTCTTTGCTTCTGAGCTCTTGACATTTGAAGTATAAGAAGAACATAATGGCAGTACAAAGTATTCTTGTTCAGCTTCCATTTCAGAATATCCTGCATCATTACTAGCTTGTGTACCTGCACTATTATTAGCTTCTTTTGGACCAGCAGTTTTGTTAGTTTTATTCTCTGCAGTAACAGGCTGATATTTCATTGAATCAGTTAAATAATCAAGATCAAACAACCAATTAGGTCCTTTCCCTGCAACATTAGGTTTATTTTCTAAAAAGTTTATATGCAGGTTTTCTTCAACCCTCTTGGTTTCTAAATTGTATACCCTAAAAGCCTTGCTATTTAGGGAATACCCAACTAAAAACCCTTCATCAGACTTTTTTTCAAACTTGCCCAGTTGGTCAATGGTATTCAAGATGGTCACGTGGCACCCAAAAGGTCTTATATAGCTTATGATTGGTATTTTACCAGTTATAAGTTCATAAGGTGTCTTGTTTTGAGGTTTGGTCACTAATACCCTATTAAGGACATAACAAGTAGTACTAACTGCTTCAGCCCAAAAAGTGTTAGGTAAAAATGAATCTGCTAGCATTGTTCTAGCAGCCTCAATTAGGGTCCTGTTCTTCCTCTCAGCAACTCCATTTTGTTGTGGAGTTCTAGCATTACTGTATTCCCTCTTGATCCCTTTTGACCCACAGAATTCAATAATGTCCCTGTTCTTGAATTCTGTACCATTATCACATCTAATAGTTTTAACCTTTTGAGTTAATTGGTTCTCAATTTGTCTTATAAAATCCTTAAGGATTCCACTAGTTTCATCCTTAGTTCTCAAAAAGAAAATTCAACTAAACCTGCTGAAATCATCAGTGATAACAAGGCAATAAGTCTTATGGTTTATGCTCCTTACAGATGTAGGTCCAAATAAGTCCATATGTAAAAGCTGTAAGGGCTGACTAATAGAGCTCACTAATTTGGCCTTACAGGAGGCCTTGTGTTGCTTTCCTTTCTGACAAGCAACACAGGTGTGGTCATTTTGAAAAATCTTTGAAGGTAAACCTCTTACAAGGTTTCCCTTCACAAGTTTGTTTAAGTTTTTAAAGTTAACATGACCCAACCTCCTATGCCATTTGTTAGATTCATCAACTGTGGCCTTTGCAATCAAACAAGCTAAACCTCCAGAAGGAACAATGTTCTCTAAGTTGAAACTGTACATATTGTTTTGTCTAGGGACTCTAAGTAATACTTGATTTTCATCAGGCAACTTGGAGTCAGGAGAACCTTGTTCTTCTTGTCACATATCTGTGACACAGAAAAGAGATTGAAATGTTGTAGTTCTTTCACAAAGCACACATCCTCAAAATCTAACTTTCCAGTTTTTATTTTTCCTTTACCAGTTATATAACCTTTACTACCTCCAAAAGCAACAGGGCCACCATTATAGTTTTGATATTCAACAAGGTAGGCTTTGTTTCCAGTCATATGCCTAGAACATCCACTATCAACAATCCCTTTGTTCTTTAAAGCTTTTTGTGGATCATCCTGCACATCAAATAAGAGAAATTAGTTTCTCTTAGGGACCCAAGCCATTGCTGACTTGGGTCTGCCTAGTGGATCTTTAAAATTAACATTTTTACTAGAGTTTAATCCACCATTGTATTTGGAGACTTTATTCTAATAATGTCTTTTGGGTCTCCAATTACAACCTGTTGAGGCCTTAACAGCAGTTTCCTTATTGCCCCCAACAACACTAACTGTTTTTTCCCTAGTAGTATTTACTTTATAATTTGTAAAATTTGCTTTTGGTGCTGTTGTTCTATTAAATGGATTTCTAATAGGTGAATGAGACTTATAAAAAATATTTCTTGGTCTGATTTCATTCACAATGGGTCTGGCAGTATTAACTTTCCTAGCAGTACTAGTTGTTG
Organism: Tanacetum coccineum; assembly: GCA_026074375.1. NCBI lineage: Eukaryota > Viridiplantae > Streptophyta > Magnoliopsida > Asterales > Asteraceae > Tanacetum > Tanacetum coccineum. The sequence continues at coordinate 12,834 of BQNB010056494.1, read as the reverse complement.
CTGCTTGACTAGAAAGATTTTGTCTAGCAGTATTAACTGGAAGTATGCCAGTTTTAGTTAGTACTGCTTTTGGAACAAACTTGTTTTGGTGATTCAATCTTTGCACATTGTTCCACACTGGTCTATTCTCCCCTTGACCAGTAGCCTTACCCTTCTGTTTATTCAATTCAACCTGTTTAGCCATTCTTTTCTCATGGAAATCACAATCTCTAATAAGATGGCCAAAACTGTCACATACAAAACATGCCTTTTTAGTAAATCCCTATCCCAAACCTGGCCTTTTGGACATTAAACCATTTCAGTCTCTCTTGTCAATTTGAGGACTCTGACTACATTTGTTTTGTATTTTAACAGTTTCCCTAGGAGTTTTTACATGCTTAACAATATTAACAAATGTAAAGCTAGGGTTTTCCTGTTCTTTTGAAGTTTTAATCACATATTCATCATCACTATCTGACTCATACTCCTCAATGATTGGAGCATCAAACCAAACTTTAGGTTGACTAACAACTTTGGGTTCAACTACAACTGGTTCAGGCACAGATTCAAATGTTTCTACACTGGAATTAGATTCACAAAGATTGTTGGTCTTAACATCAGATTCACTAGTTTTAGACTTTTTTGGACCATATGTAAATTGTGACTAATCTATTCTAAAATCAGATTTATGAGGCATGTAGTTTCTGTCATTGGAGGGGGAACTGCATACATTCCTTCAATGTTTGCAAATCTATCATACACAGGACTATCTTCTACATCACTTGACCTACTGTCAAATACACTTTGAAAAACTTCATTTTCATAACTTAAAACACCTTCATGTATTTGATCTCCATACCCAAGCCCAGATTTGTCCTTAGCACTCATCTGACTATTTAGCAGTTTACTAAGACCTTTAGAAGAACTTTGAAAATTCTCATGTTTGGTTTTTAATTCTTCTTTTTCTTTTACGGTTTCTGCTAATAGTTTCTTATGATATGTGAGTACATCAGTTTTATCATCTAAATCAATTTTCATAAACCTAATTTTTTCTTCATAAGCAAATTGATTTTTGTAATGACAAACTAATTGAGCTTCTACCTTTGCTAAAGCTAGTGTATAGGCTTTTATTTCTATACTAGCATCACCAAGTTGTTCTCTCTGTTCATCATATAATTTTTTAAGTTTAGCATATGATTCTACACATTTTTTTGAATAAGATGTTACCTTAGTGTCTGAGCCTGAATTGCTGTAAGCCATCAAAGCAAAGTTCTCTTGCTCATCCTCTGCATGACCAGTCTAATCAACACAATCTCCATCAAGAGTTACCAAAGCTTTCGGTTCCTCTTGTTTTCCAGGTCTCCTCCTATTGTCTTTTGCTTTATACCTAGTGTTCCCTGCATCTCTCCTCCTGATATCTTGATTCCCTTTTGATCTGCACACCCTAGCAAAATGCCTTGTCTTGTGACAATTGAAGCATTCAACTTTGGTCTTGTCAAAGCCAACTGGTTCCTTGGCATCAAACTGTAGCTTTCTTCCTGTCTTTTTGTAAAACTTCTTCAATCTCATTGAAATCATGGCCACTTGCCATTTCAAGTCCATCTCTTCTAAATCGTACTCATCAAGCTGCTCCAGATCCTCATGATCTAATTGTGGACCACTAGATTGATTAGCAAAGAAGGAGTACATTAGTTCATCTGTGTATGATGAAGAGTTTTCCCTTTATGAGTTATATCCAAAAGAAGTAGAAACACCATAAGCAGTACTAACATCATTAGTACTACTAGTGCTTTCAGAAGAAACAAAGGCAACATTTTGTGCACTAGAAGATGATCCAGTAGAGCCTTTAACATCAGACTCAAAGACTCTAAGATTGTTGTAAAGATCATCAAAACTAAGACTGTCCACTTCTGGCTTGGTCCTCATGATCAAGGATACTTGGGACTAGGAAGAAGGTAAAGACCTAAGGAACTTCTGATTGGCATCTTCAGTGGAGACACATGCACCATGGATCTCAAGTTAACTCAAAAGACTGAAACCTGTCATAACCTTTGTGCAATCCTTCTGAGTTGGATACAGAAAAACTTTCAAATTGTTGCTTCAGAATGTATTTCTGCATCTTCTTAGATTCATCATTACCACCAAATCTGGATTTGATAGCTTCCCACATCTCTTTAGCATCAGTCATTTTGTGAAACTTTGCTAAATGGTCTTCTGGTATAGCCATAAGCAAGGTGGTCCTTACTTTCCTTTCTCTCTCTCTATCTAAAATTTCTTTAGCAGTTTTAGGAGGTAAAACCTTTATTTATCCATTTGTGTTAGTTGAGACATTTACAGGACCATTTCCCTTTTGTATGACTTCCCATATAGGATAGTCTGTATGGCTCAAGTAATGTTCCATTTTCATGTCCTATATGTCATACTCACCTTTCTTCAGAATAGGGAGTTTGATGGTTGACACGGTGTGAGGGGATTGTTGGGTTGGTGGTGGTGGTGGTGGATTTTCATCATCTTATCCTGCCATTGAATAGATCTGAAAGGTAAAGGTTTATAACTGATGTGTTTTGGTTCTTCTTACTCAGAGTATCTCTACGAGCTCTGATACCACATGTTGAGATCGTTTTGCCCATCCAGGATTAGTTTTACAAACAACATTAATAAGCACAACAGAAATCATAAAGAACAGTAATGTTGTTAAACAAGGTTTTACTAGTAAACATTCTATTAATCTACTACCCCATGATCAAATGATTCTTGGGACTATACTAACTAATACATATACTAACTAACTATTAGACTCTCATTGGAGAGATCTAACTATGATGGATACTATAAACCATACGCCTATGACCCTTTATATAGAGGGTTTACAAGAAAACCTAGCTTACATAGAAAGCTTACTTAATTTATCACATTAAGTCCTTGTTGTTTCATATTTCTTCATTTGTGCATATGTAGTTTTGTAATCCATCAAATCTCAGATCCCAACATAACTTGAACATCTGCAACTCTAGGATCTGCTAAGAATGTTAATTGTTCCTCATCCAATACCTGACTAGATTCTTGTGCCTAAACCAACAACATCTTTTCCGTGAACCATGCAGAATTCCTTGGCCTCTTAGGCTTAGTGCACTGCCTTGCCATATGCCCTTCACCTTGATAATTATAACACTTAACAATCCTTGCTTGACCTGCAACAATATTTCCTTTAGAGCTCGTAACATTTACCGTAGTTCTCGTACCAGCAAAACTCTAACTCTGTCTCCCTTAAACTTGTTGATTAGCAACCCTGCCATCTTGAATGGTAGCTTGGTTTCTTGGATTAGAAGATGTTCTGAGTTGGTTGTTGGTTGAAGGAAAACGTGATGCCATCACGGTTGACATAAATTCCATTGCTTTGTTTAAACAAGCAATTCGATCATCACCTAGAAGAAATGATAGAACAACAAGTCCTGAATCTAGTTAGGGAAACGCAGCTTGTGGTTGTTGTGAAATTGGAGGGGTATGATATGCATTTTGAGGAACTGATGGTAGTGAATGACTGAGTTGTGTCTAAAATCTTTGTAGGTATGGTTTTGGATAATGAGGTGCTTCATAAGTTGGTGAGTATGGTAGACAATAATGAATTGTTTGAGGAATTGATGATAGCTGTTGTGGATACTGAGCAGAATTTTACTAAGTGTGATAGTTATTAACCAATGCAAGAGGATCCAGATATCTTTCATGAAGCATTTGAACTTCATTTGCATGTCCCTCATGTTGACTAAGATATGCATACAACTGATCATAGTTGGTATTATACATATTCTTTGCTAACTTGACATCAGTCACAAACTTGCTCCATTCTGGTTGAAGAGCATTGAGAAATTTTATATTCACTTGAACTTGCTGCATTGTTATGCCAATTGTGTGCACATCATTTATAAGTTAAGCAAAGCTCAAGTAATACTCATGAAGTAATTTACCCTTGACTGAAGTAAATTTGTCAAACTCATTGTATAGTTTACATTCACGTTCTTGATATGATAGTTCAGTGCCTTGCATGAGTATATTGACTCTATCCCAGATATCTTTAGCTGACTGACAGTGGTTGACAAGGGAATACACATCAGGTGGGAGAACTTGAAGAACAATGTTTGGTGCTTGAACATCACAGTCATCTTGAAGTTGTTCTTGTTCAGTGAGTTCTACATATCTTTTGTTATAAATTTGACCATTTTCTTTAATTGTCGGATAAAAAATAGGTCCATTTTTAATAGATTCAAGCATCATTCTATCATTTTTCTTTCCTTTGATGTATAGCAACATACAACTCTGCCATGAGTTATACATTGTCTTGTCAAGCATAGGAGGACGGTTCTTGGTACCAACAATATTTGTGATCCTATGGTTCTAGATGGAATCAAAACGTTATTTGTTGAATTATCTAGATTCACCTTCTAGTCAACACGATCAATAAACCATTGACAATATCTAAGTAACTAGTTAAGCCCGAAGCGTATCCTAGACACAAATTTAGCAGGACAATATTTTTGATCCTATGGTTCTAGATGTATAAATCACTGTATGAAGAGCTATCCTAGACTCTAGATTACTTGGTCCGTATCACTAGATCCAGTTGAATGATAGGTCGCATACAAAAGCACGTAAACAAGTATAAATTGATAAACATAAACAAGCATTCAACGATAAATCAAGAAATCGAGAAAAACAAATACCAAACATTCAGATCTTCATAATAATGGCTAATACCCAAAGACATTAGCCTTCAAACGTCATAATAAATACAAAAGCAATTATTTAGCCAAGGTAAACTAACCGAGTTAACGAATGATACCAAAAACTGAACGATTACTAAAGTATATGAAATTACACGTTGTCTCCTATGGAATTTATAGCGTTGCTCAATCTCTTATGCTATCTTTTTCTCCTCTGAAAATCGACTTTTATGGTTTAGGTATCGAGAATATGATTTAGCATACTTAAAACTTGTTTTTTAGTTTTCTATTTATACTGTCTGGAGTCGGTCTCCATACGGCGTATCCAAGGTATTGGATACGGCGTATTGGGGTTTCTTGGAGTAGTGACCACGTATGATATCTTCCAGAATATTCACATACTATATCTTGAATACAACATATTAAGTTTCTCTGGATATGACGTATTGAGCTTGTTTCCTTTGTGGTCTTTGGTGAGTGCAGGCACGGATACACCGTATCTTCCTTGATGGATACGGCGTATTGGTTGTCAGAATCATTAATCTTCAAAATATATTCGTTTAAGCTCCAGAATGCGCACCTTTTGCTATTATTCACTAACTACTCCATAATTACTGCAATTCTCAAATATAAACGATTAAGTAACAATTCTTTGCAATAACTATACAAAATGGGTTAATAACATAGGATAAATGATGCTATAAAATAGACGTTATTTGATGTCATCAAATATCCCCCCACTTGAATCTTACTTGTCCTCAAGTAGTCTTTAGAAGTTTATAAAAATGTATCCCTAAGGATATTTTCCGTTTAAAGCATTTATTTGATCCATTACAAGTACACAACCAAACACCTCACGAAATAGGAAGATGAAAACACTCAAATCACTCAACTAATCTATGTGGTAACATGTAACTAATTCGCTCAATTGCTCGGTCGTGACGAGTATTCTATCATAAGCTTGGAAAGGATACATATCTCCACCACTAAAGCCAAGGAGTAACAAGTTTATAAAGGTAAATATGACTTTTTGTATGGAAAGGCTTACGGTTGATCATTCTACAATCTATCACCAGAAGTATCACTTCAACAAGACAGCTAAAGCACACATACGTGGCCGTAATGACGGAATAGACATGTGTGTTCGATCACATCCCCATTCGAATTTAACCAACGGTTAGGATGAAGAATTATATAGGGTATGAACCTTCTAACTTTCACCAAAAGTCATAAACCAACAAGGCATCTGAGACATGCATACATGGCCGTAACGACAGAATAGACATGCACGCTCGTACAAATCTTCATTCGCGTAAAACCAGCGGCTAATCATTAGGTGAGACGGAAGTAAATTATTGTTAAATAAAAATCAAGAAAAAAATAGATTAAGACTAAGATACAAGTTGCTAGACACTTTTTCCCGGCCGTTACCATGATAAGGACACGACTATTTACAACATCTTGATCAAAGATAAAAAGCAACAACCTAAGTTGGCGTTCTTGTAACGGTCAACTTCCTAATTATCCTAAACTTTATATACTCTACAAGGTAAGTGGCGATATCTACCACTTTGTACAATACTCTACATCGTCAATTTGTATCGGCGAATAATCGATCCTTCGTGTAATTCCTTTGGTAGTTGCGAAATAATTATCTTCAAACTTTCCTTCTCTTTTTTGTTGCAATTTTTCTAATTTTTTTGATTTTTTTTGCAATTTAACTATATACGAAACTCGGAGTAGTTTCACCATCTTCACGATCATAATAATTCCTTCGATAGTTCCTTCGTTCTTCAGACTCACCAATAATTGTGATGGTAGTAAAATCACATGAGTTTTGACTATAACATACATTCCAATTTGGAATGTGCAAATTTCTAACCGTACCAAAGATAGAAAATGACACAAGACTCGGGAAATACAAACTTTAAACTTTAAGCAACTAGAAACTATAAATTAAACTTAATCTAACAGGGTAGGTTATGGTGTAAGGGTGTAACGAAACAAATAATTGGTGTAGTTCCTAAAGGATTGGCTCTACGGGTAGTTCTAGTGAATCTTCACTCTAAAAATGAGAGTGGAAAAGGGTTTAAAGTGGAGGTTAACTAACCGGTGTAGTTAATTAATAAACAACATGGATAGGCTTTTTGGGTGTAATCCTAAAAATTTACCAATGTAAATAAGTTACTCTAATTAAATCCATAATACTTATTATTGAGGTCTCGAGTGATATACCAAGCCAAGTTCTAAAGTCCACTACATCACCGCCACACTCATATTTTGTGGAATTTAGGTAAACATTTAGAAACGGATAGGCTAAATTCTCACAACATCTAGGAAGGGTTATTGTGTGCGGTTATGTATCAAGTAATTTTCACAAAAGTATGCTTATAAAAAATTAAATTTAAGCATAATTTAAGCATTTTAATTATTTTAATGTGAAAAAATAGGACAAGTAAACATTCTAATTCCATCCCCCACTTGAATTATATAACGTCCTCGTTGTATAGATAAAACATTAAAAATACAGGAATTAAAAAGAATTAGAATGAGAAACTCCCCTGATATTTGCTCGGTAGATTCTCCAATTTGCGTTTATGAGCAAGATTATGTGTTGAACAGCCGTCTTGAAGTTTCAAGACTCAAACACTTCAAGATCTCCAGATTTGTAAATCCTCCACCAATATTCGTCGATATTTCTTTCACGAGGTCCTGTGTAAAATAGGAAAAATTACATTCCTATCTTGGCATCTATGGTTAATTTAAACTAAACTAAACAAACTAAATAAAGAGTCAGTCTAGTGGATACGCCGTATCAGGTTAATGAATATGCTGTATTGCTAGAACAGACAAAACTGTTTTTAAAGTGCAATAAAAAAATAAAGACTGATAACGTCTAGACAATCAATACGCCGTATAGTATGGAGCGGATACGCCGTATTGATGTCTGGAAAGACACACTCGATAAAATTAAATAATAATTCGGGTTGTCTCCCGGGAAGCACTTTTGTTTACAGCGAAGTCTTTAAGTTATACTTTTCTTCAGCTTCTCATCTTTATTCCATCTCATGCACGCTAACGTGCCCGTGTGTGAGCCCTTCTTCTATTAACGAAACTCAGATAAAGTTGGGTCCTAGATTCAAAACCCCTTTGTAGAACCTCTTTAACTTTTGGTATGAGTGCGAGATCCCGTTCATCTCATCTTTCTCACTTACCCTTAGTAATGGTGGAATCTTGTTGCATTGCTCATTAGTGTGGTGTTTAAACCTCGGATGTGATCGCACCATTTGGTAAGTTACTTTATCATCACCATTGTAAATGGTAATCATTCTATCAAACCGTCTTGCTTTAATTCTAACTTCTCTTAAGAACAGTTCGCCAACAATAACATCACCCATTCCTTCATCACGATAAGCATCCATATCTTCCAAAATTGTAAATTCAGTCACAACAAAAAAGGTTCTAATAAAAATAGGCACATTCATTAAGGCTCCTACAACATTATCCCCTTTGTACACCATCTTATCTTTCATTATAGAGTTATGAAAATTTTTCGACATCACATTGACGTACAACAACGGGAAGAAGTTGACGTGTGTAAATTCAAATCCTATCATGCATGAAAACTTTAAGTTGTGGGCACAGTCTATGTGGATTTTCTTATCATCGTCGTAATAACTAGGGTAATCATCAATTCTAGTATCAAGATCTCCATCCCTAGTTCTAAATTCCTTAATTACCTCACCTTCCTCAATAGTAGGCATTAAATCATCGCCTTGATTTCTCCTAAGCTCAAATGGTTCATTTAGATCATTTAGTTTGATGTAATCTCCATTCTAAGGGTCTAATAATCTATTAATTACCAAAGTCTCTCCCATTAGCCTAGCTTCTAAATCAAGCTCTATTCTTTCTCTTAAACTTAGCCTGTAGACCCTCTTAATTAAACTACTAGCAGGTTTAACACTTTTGAAAATAATATTTTCTTCCCCAACTCTTAAAGTAATCTTTCTCTTGTAAACATCAAGTTTAGCACGGGCGGTAGATAAAAATGGTCTTCCAAGGATCAAGGGCACTTTGATATCCTCAAGCATATCTAGAATTATAAAGTCTACTGGGAAAGTAAATTTACTAATTCTTACTAGTATGTTTTCAGCAATTCCTTTTGGATATTTCACTATCCTATCCGCTAATTCCACTATTAGCTTAGTGTGAGCTAATTTACCTAATCCTAAGTTAAGGTGGGTCAAGAGAGCCATAACCCTAACGCTAGATCCTAAGTCAACAAGGGCATTATCATAGCAAACATTCTTAATAAAGCAAGGTAAAGTGAAACTCCCTAGGTCTTTCTCCTTTTGGGGTATGGATTCATCGATATGTGAAGATTTAGAGTAAGTTTCCGAGAATTGTGTTCCATATGATCCCTTCTTTCCATCATAGTAGTAACCATTCAAACAACTTAGAAATGGAATCTTCGTTTGTCTTGTCTCGTACATGAATGTACGGTTTTGTCCAGCGGATATGGCGTATTAGGGAGATCCAATACGGCGTATCAGATATGAATCAGCTTCAATAGTAGTCGAGATTGACTTGACTTGATCTCTCGGGTTCGTTTCAGTCGAGCTAGGTAGGGTTCGTTTCAGTCGAGCTAGGTAGACTTTCAAATCCTTTCTCCTGTAGTACCTTGCTCATTTGCTCGATTTGTATCTCTAATGTTTTAATTGATGCTTCTTGGTTCCTTATGGCAGCATCCGTTGAAGCTCAGATTTCTTTGATTAAGTTAGAGTTTTCCTCGTGTCTTTTTGCTAATTCTCCCATAAATTTTCTCAAGGTATCTTCCATTGATTGCCTTCGTTCTTGGTACGAAGGATTTGCGTGGTTTCGTTGATAAAATCCTGGAGCTATTGTTCTATATATCCCACCTTGAAATGGTCTACCAAATTGCGTGTAGTAAGCTTCTTCTAGGGTTTTTCCTTCTTCTTTTAGTGGGCAATCTTTGGTGTAATGGGGTCCTTTGCATTATTCACGTCCTACTTGAGCAGCATAAACTTTTTCATTCACCTTCTTGATCTCTCTTCCTAGATTGTCCAGTTGTGCTTGTATAGCAGCCAGTCTGTCAGAAGTCTCAGTACTTCTTCCTCTAGATGTTCCATTGTGCCATTTTTAAGAGTATTCTACCATTTCTTGGATGGCCTTTAGAGCATCGACAGCTGTCTTAGTTGGAATGGCACCTCTTGAGTCAAGAATCTGTCGTGTTGGAACATCCAACCCATTGTAAAACAAAATTACCTCCTGCATCTCAGTCAAATAGTGTTGAGGACACTTCATCAAGAGTTCTTTAAAGCGCTCCCATGCTTGATAAAGAGTTTCATCTGGCTCTTGCTGAAAGTTGTTGATTTCCTTTAGTTTCTTCGTAGTTCGACCAGGTGGGCAATATTTGTTCAAAAACTTAGTCTTAAGATCTTCCCAAGTTTTGATCGAACCAGTTGGTTCGTTTCTTAGCCAACGACTTGGTTAATTATATTCTATTCTAAACCTATGTCAGTCCTAATCCTAATTCTAACGGGAAAAGGGGGTTTTCAGCCTGAGAGACTGGCACGGTTTGGTTGGTGACTACAATCAATTCAAGGCACTTTAACCCACGCAAGCAAATAAACAAAGGAATAAAAGAGCGGTCGAGCCAAATATAAGAAAACTGTTCTTAAACCTTATTATCCGATTGGGAAGTTAGTTTGTTTAGTAAGAGACAATGATTTATTTCTCTCGATAGGCGGGTTAGTATCATATCTTAAAGACTTAGGCGTTAATCATCCTAAGGACTAGCAATTAATTCTATAACAAATTAAAGCATCCGATAAAAGTATTCTTATTTGCTGAATCTATAATCTATCTTGGGATTAAAGCAATGGTGATCTTGGTAAAACCTAACTCATAGAGACTTTACTCACTTCTCCGATTAATGGTGATTGATACACTAGTAGTCCACTTGTCACCCATCAATAGAATCAGAACATTATTTGTTGAATGATTAGGTTCACTTTAGTCATACACGATCAATAAACCAGTGGCAATATCAATGTTAACTAGTTAAGCTCGAAGCTTATCCTAGACACAGATTTAGCAGGACAATATTTGTGATCCTATAATTTCTAGATGTATAAATCACTATATGGAGAGCTATCTTAGACTCTAGATTACTTGGTCCGTATCACTAGATCCAGTTGAATGATAGGTCGCATACAAAAGCGCGTAAACAAGTATAAATTGATAAACATAAACAAGCATTCAACGATAAATCAAGAAATCAAGATAAACAAATACCAAACATTCAGATCTTCATAATAATGGCTAATACCCGAAGGTATTAGCCTTCAAACATCATAATAAATACAAAAGCAATTATTTAGCCAAGGTAAACTAACCGAGTTAACGAATGATACCAAAAACTGAACGATTACTAAAGTATATGAAATTACACGTTGTCTCCTATGGAATTGATAGCGTTGCTCGATCTCTTCTGCTCTTTTTCTCCTCTGAAAATCGACTTTTATGGTTTAGGTATCGAGAATATGATTTAGCACACTTAAAACTCGTTTTTGAGTTTTCTATTTATACTGTCTGGAGTCGGTCTCGATACGGCGTATCCAAGGTATTGGATACGGCGTATTGGGGTTTCTTGGAGTAGGGACCACGTTTGATATCTTCCAGAATATTCACATACTATATCTTGAATACGACGTATTGAGTTTCTCTGGCTACGGCGTATTAAGCTTGTTTCCTTTGTGGTGTTTGGTGAGTGCAGGCACGGATACGCCGTATCTTCCTTGATGGATACGGCGTATTGGTTGTCAGAATCACTAATCTTCAAAATATCTTCGTTTAAGCTCCAGAATTCGCGCCTTTTGCTAATATTCACCAACTACTCCATAATTACTACAATTCTCAAATATAAACGATTAAGTAACAATTCTTTGCAATAACTATACAAAATGGGTTAATAACATGGGATAAATGATGCTATAAAATAGACGTTATTTGATGTCATTAATTATTATTTCACGGGATTTAACAAATCTTAACTAAAACCGAGAAAATAGCAAAGTATTTCACAGGATTTTACAAAGCTACCGTTAAAAATAAAATCTTTGTTGAAGATTGTAATATTTCGCATGAATGTAATATTCCATACAACTTATGTCCTTGTAATGTCACGACTTATGTCTTTGTAATGTTTCACACGACTTATGTCTTTGTAATGTTTCGCACGAGAGAAGTGAAATGTTCAGAGTTTTGTTTCGCACAATTACATAATTCGCACACTTGTTACAAACCTGTTTCGCATACTTTATTACAATAACATATTTCGCATGAGGTATTACATAAACATATTTCGCACGATTGTTTCAATTTCGGCAGAATTTTGTTTCGCACACATACGTATTTCGCACGAGTATTACACAACCTGTTTCGCATAATAACATAAATAGCACAAGTATTACACTAACATAAATCACACGATTCAAACATAAATCGCACGATGCAACATAAACACAAATCGCATGAACAAAACTCTTAAAAATCACCTAAAACCTACTCTTTTTGACGTTTTTTCTTGATTCCTTTTATACAACTAAGTATTTTAGGCCTAGATCTTGCTTAAAAACATAAACTTTAAGGTTTTTAACACACAAATCTTATGTTTAATTATTTCACACACGATACTTAAAAAACGAACAAAAAACACGTTCTAAACGCACACAATCTCACGATATCACCCCATGGCGACTAATACCAATTGAAGAATATCAATCACACCACAATCTATGAAAATGAAGAAAGAAATCTAGAGAGAAAAAGAGTGGTTAGACACTTCTAGAGAGAGAAACAAAAGAGAGAATATTATATTATGAAAGGAGCCAACACCCTCTCCAAGACATGGAGAGGGTATTTATATGTCTTATAAGGCTGGTTATGGGCTTAGTATCCCATGGATTTGGCCCGGTTAGCTTAATGTTTATCAAAAGATTAACTACGAGCTACGAAATACATATTAGGAGTGACCGATTGTAACGCCCCGACCCAAAAGGGTAGAAGTATTACAAATATGGTGTGACATCAAAGGCATACATAATCATAACAC
>BQNB010056493.1:32500-38649 GCA_026074375.1 Tanacetum coccineum | reverse complement strand
ATAAGCCTTAAAAATAAACCCAATTTACCTTTATAAATTTGTTACTCTGTAGCTCTAGTGGTGGAGATGTATATCCTTGCCAAGCTTATGATAGAATACTCGTCATGACCAAGCAATTAAGAGAATTAGTTACAGGTTACCACGTAGATTAGTTGAGTAATTTGAGTGTTTTCATCTTCCTATTTTGCATGGTGGTTGTTTACTTGTAATTGATCAAGTAAATGCTTAACGAAAAAAAAATCCTTAGGGATACATTTTCATAAACTTCTAAAGGCTACTTGAGGACAAGTAAGATTCAAGTGGGGGGATATTTGATGACATCAAATAACGTCACTTTTATAGCATCATTTATCCCATGTAAATAACCTATTTTGTATAATTATTGCAAGAATTGTTACTTAATCATTTATATTTGAGATTTGCAGTAATTATGGATACTTTGTGAAGATTAGCTAAAAGGCACACATTCTCGAGCTTAAATGAAGACATTTGAAGATACTGACTCTGACATCCTATATGTTGTATCCATCAAGGAAGATACGGCGTATATGTGCCTACACTTCACAAAAAGACCACAAAGGAATAAAGATCAATACGCCGTATTCGGAAGGAGTCTATACGCCGTATTCAGTTTAAAATAATAAAATATTCTGAAGATATCGAACGTGGTCCCTACTCCAAGAAACCCCTCGATACGTTATATCTAAGTCACTCGATACGCCGTATCGACCAAATTCCATACCCTATAAATCAAAAACCTAAAAACAGGTTTTCATTATGCTTGATCATATCTTCGATACCTTAACCACAAAAATCAATTTTTAGAAGACATGAAGAGCAGAAGAGGTCAAGTAAAGCTATCAATTCCATAAGGAAACACTTTGTAATCTCTTATACTCTAGTAATCATTTGATTTTTTGTATCATTCGTTTAACTCGGTTAGTTTACCTAGGTTGGATTATTATCTTGTAATGATTTGTTGTTTGCAGGCTAATACCCTTGGGTATTAGCCATTATTATGAAGATTTGAATGTTTAGTTTATTTATCTCGAATGCTTAATTTATCGTTGATTGCTTATTTATGTTTATCAATTTATACTTGTTTGCATGCTTTTGTATATGACCTATCATTCAACTAAATCTAGTGATACCGACCACGCTAGCTAGATCCCGGGATGGCTCTCCATATAGTGATTTATATATCTAGACCAATAGGATCACAAATAATGGCATATCTTCTCCTTTAGATTAGTATGCTTAGTTGGACCGGCAGGTGACCCTTGGGATCAACGAGTACGTTCTTAATCAATTGGTAAAGACTTGGCCAGTAGACTACTAGTATATAAATTGTCATTAAGCAGTAAGTAGATAACGTCTCCATTAGCTAGGGTATAACAAGATCACCATTGCTTTAATTCCTAAGATAGATTATAATCAGCAAATAGGATGCTTATGCGGATGCGTTAACTTTTGATATATTCTTCGTGTCTAGGTTTAGGAAGATGTAACGCCTAAGTCTTAAAGATATGATCTGCCGCTCAGAGATAAGTATTCATTGCCTAAAAAACAAACAAACATTCTATTTAGATTAATCATGGTTTTTTTAAAAATTTATCCATGTTTTTTTTTGATATTTGGCTAGACTAATCTTCTATCTTTTGTCTGTTTGCTTGCGTGTGTTATTGTGTCTTAAGTAGATCTAAGTCACCATAAATCTGTGCCAATCTCTTAGGCTAAAAAACCCCCCTTTATCCGTTAGAATTAGGATTAACATATGTTTAACATAGGTTTAACATAGAATAGAATTAACATAGTTTAAATTAACTTAGTTTAGTTAACCAAAATATTTATAAAATAAAAGATTAGTTCTCGCTCTTAGTGATCGACACCCTACTTACCACGAAACTTCATCTAACCGGGTACAGTGCCCGTTAAAGTGTTGTTTTAGGTAAAGTCGACAAAATATAAATTTAAAACTTGAACTATCACAAACTACAACCCTACACGACAGCACATCAGTATGGATCGCATTGATGAGGAGTTCACGGAGTTATCTTGGAGAGTTGATGGTTTCCTTCCTGATGCTTAGGAAAAATTTGATGGAGCCATGGCTGCTTTTTCTACTACTACTTTCCTCTTCTTGGACACGGTATCTCAAAACTCAAAGAGTTCCTTTGCAAGCATTTTCTGGAGTGACATTTGATAAGGTAGTGCCTTCCCGCAAGAAATCTTCTGCTATAATATCTTTGAGAGCTAATACCCATGGTCGACACTCTACTTCATCATCCAGAACTTTCGGTCATACTAGTACTCTAGAGCATTTGAAGAAAAAGAAGTCTGTTGAAACAGGAGCTCCTTCAGCTGCTTAAACCAGTCCTGATTCGTAGTTGTTTTTATTTTGTTTATGTAACTGGCCTTGTGTTTTGGGCTTTAAGTGCTTTCAAAGTAACTTTGTCTTTTGGACGTGATTGTAACTTTATTATGTATCTATCGTATTCATGTTGGTTATTTATGCGTATCATGTTATGTTATTCATTTCTTGAGTGTATGTTTGTGATGTATTGCTACAACACTTTGTTACTAGCCATACAGATGCCTGGAACATATGCCCCATGCCAGCGCCTACTGGAATAGTACATAGCCTATCCTATCTCATTAGTGTCTGGTCCGGTTCTACCAGAGCAGCTTTTAAGCTTTGATCTGCATTCTAGGGCTTAAGGCGAGCCTACCTTATTAGTTGTTGAGTGTCCCAAATCAGGGTGAAGACAATCAATAGCCTAGCTAATTACCAAAGATGGTTACTAGATACCTTGAAGTCGTGTAATCACTTTCCAAAGAAGATTATTCGACCCTATGCCTAGTGTTGAGGTAAATTTACATGGGCTTCTTGAGCTTGGTGAAAAGACCTCAATCTTTGTGAATATCTGGGTCAGCTTGGCTTCTCCAGAGCTCACCCCTTCGTACCCTAGCTGAAAATAAGAAAGAACACCGTTAGCTCGCCCCGAGATGGTATTCCGAGACCAACTCCGGCGTAAGAGTAAGTATGCAGATATGAGATAATTGTAGAGAATATATAAAATGTGGTCTGGAGTAGGTGTTATGTGTGTCATCCTGGGGAAATGAGCTCCCCTCTTTATACTGTTTAGGGTTCACTACAAGACATAACTATGGGGGCTTTTCCTTGGTACTATTGTCGGCTATGTGTCATTCTAAGCACAATGGTCATCGGCAAGGACTGTACCTTTGTGGGGTTTCCTTTGATACCGCTGCGCTAGGACAGGGCTAACGACTCTGGACCTGACATGTCCTTCAACTTACCAGCTTCTCCGGAGTTCTCCTTGTGATTTCAGACCTGACGTATCCTTCGACACGCCGACTTCTCCAGAGTATTTACCTGGCTTATCATGTACTAGATTGGCAGAAGTTTCCTCGTTATGTTTCTTCTTCGGATGCGCTGAGGGAGACGATACCTCATCATGTCCCCCCAGTCTAGTACAAATGTGTTTAGGAATTTCGTGCTAGACTCATTAAATGTATTGAACACGTGGATCATCCCTCTCCACTTAGTGAATGCTGACGTGCCCTTATCATAGCTACCTTTCCATTTGGACTGTTGTTAGGGCTACGTCATGCCTATGTCACAACGGTTGATTTTCCCGGAGCCGGTATAAATAGTTTTGTTTGATTTTCACATTTTCACATTTTTATTTTTACCCACACCGCTGCATCCTTTCTTTTTCTCTGCCTGAAGCTCTGGTTGCTTGCCGCTGCATTTTATTTTTGGAAGTAGGTATTTTCTCTCTTCTCTTTTTCCTATTTTCCCGCCATGTCTAAAAATGATATGAAAAACCCTGTTTCTGCCCTTTCTAAGGATGATTTAGGAGATTTAGTTAAGGCCTTTCGCGTTCCTTTAAATCTGCATCCTCGTTTGCCTGATCCCACACTCACTATGGATCGTCTTCCTCATGACGCGATAGGTGTTTATTCTGAATCTCTTCGGTTTTTCGGTGTTCGTATTCCTTTTTTGACATTTCTTCTTTTAGTTTTGGGGTACTTTAAGGTACATATTTCGCAATTGGTCCCTTTGGTTTGAATAAAGTGATTTCTTTTAAGGTTGTATGCCGTGACATTGTTCCTATGGTCACGTTGTTTCGTGTGTTTCAATGTGTATGTAAGTAAGGAGACTGGTTCTCTTTTGCCAAACGCCAGAATACGGAAGATGTTTGTATGGACGATGGTCCTTCAAGTCTGAAGAAATGGAAAAATAAGTTTTTCTTGATAGATCGTAAGGCTATTCCGGGCTATCTGACCTGGAGGCATTCTCATTCATGTGTCTTTGATGATTTACCCGTTGATGGTTATAATAGAGATGATGTCGAGTGGCTATGTACTCGTTTGATCCGTCTTTGTAAGATGAAAGAGGAGGTGCTTGTTCGTTCTAGTCTAAGTTTTGTTTGGTTTAATCAAAAGTGTGATCCTGTGTTTCGGAGGAAAGATGATAACTCTGGTAGGTTTGGGGGGATTATATTTTCTTTTTTTTTTTTTTTTCTTTTTTTTTTTTTGTTTTCTTTTTTTTTTTTTTTTTTTTTTTATTTTTTTTTTTTTTGCTGTTATTTGCTACCCGCTTTCTGTGCTTTAATCTTTGATTGTTTTTTGTCCAGAGATGAGCATTTATGACTTTATTACCCTTCCTTCTTGGGGAGATGCTAAGGTTGTTGAGGAGCCTCATCATCATCCTGCTCCATTTCTTGAGCGTGTTCTGTGGCACACTACTGCACCTGCTGCTGAAGGTACTTGATCCATTGCCGTCCCTAGCGAGGTGTTACTGCTCAACCGGATCCTCGCTGGCCAGGAGGTCCAAGGTCCTTCTAAAGGAAAGGAGTGACTTTAATCGGTTGTTGCTTCCGAACCAAACAGCATTCTAGAAAAGGAATTGAGGAAGAGAGTTTAGAAGGATAGTCAGTATCTTGAGGTAGATCATATTAAGCGGTTTGGTGATGCTGACATATCCAGCTTTTGGGTTGAACTTGAGGATAGTTTGGAGAGAAGTGACAGTATTCCTGTTAGGGCTGTTTCTGCCCCTCTGCCGCACCTTGGTAAGAAACTTGGTCCCCCCTACTTCTTCATCGGTTGTTGCTGTTTCTGAACCGTCTTAAATTGGAACTTCTGTTCGTGTCGCTACTCCTATTCGTGGTGTTACACAAAAAGGTATTGTATAGTTATTCCTAAGTGTTGTTTTGCTTTGTGTTCTTTCCTGAGTTTTTGCAAGTTCTTTTTCAGGTTCCGCTATAGTGTCGTTGTTGGAAAGCCTGGTTTGAGTCTGTGCGGCGTTGTTCGAATTGCTGGACACAAATAATTGGCCATAGCGCTCTTCTCGTGATGCGGAGTTTGATCAGATTTTAGGTGGATGACTTTGTACGCTTCTCGTGGTGAGAGATTGATTGAACCTCTTTCCCCTTGCTCTGGACCTTATGTACATACCCTATTCCGTTTGATGGTGGGACTCTTTCTCCTCCTTTATACTAAAACTTGATGGGATGGACCCTATTTGCTGGAGAATAATATTTTATGCAAGGAGATTTTTAGAGATCCAGATGTTTGTAGGAAATCTTTTGACCGGACCATTACCCCTGCTAAGCTTAGAAGGACAGGGTCTTTGCTTCCTTTGGAGCTTTTAAACCGTGTTAACGTTCTTAGCGCTCTGTTGGTTTCTCATGGTATAAAGTTTAATACCCGTTATACAAATTAGGTTGCATCTAAGACTCGTAACTAAGAAATGCTTAAGCGTAATATCAGTTATGTCAGGAACCTTCATTTGAAGTATCTCTACTTTGGATAAGAAGCTTGAGGTTCCTAAGAGATTATAGTACTTTGGATCAGGAGAACAAGGAGTTGCATTTGTTAATACAAATAATGTCTAAAAATGTTATTTATATTTTTCAACATCTCAACGTTTTGATAATAACAAAATGTAAAAACGGTTACGATAAAATTAAACGTTTATTATTTATTAAATCGTAACATTTCATTTTAAGATTAGAAATAACTTAGGTATGAACAAAACAAATCATATAAGATGATTAGTGATTC
Source organism: Tanacetum coccineum (assembly GCA_026074375.1). Lineage (NCBI taxonomy): Eukaryota > Viridiplantae > Streptophyta > Magnoliopsida > Asterales > Asteraceae > Tanacetum > Tanacetum coccineum. Next base: position 32,559 of record BQNB010056493.1, on the reverse strand, counting down.
AAGAAAATATTTTTCTCTTATCCATCACATTTTTACAAAAGAATTCCACAAAAATAATT
>BQNB010056493.1:0-22500 GCA_026074375.1 Tanacetum coccineum | reverse complement strand
AACTAGCCAAATACACATACTTCCCACCTTCCAGAAGCCTTCATCTGACACCACTGACACCCTACTTATCCACGCTGGCAATCCCCGGCAATATCATTGGTCAATAGGGACGTGCACTAAGATATACCGTTGAGATTGAAGATTAGAGGCGGTTATGATTGAATGGCCAAGATTAGAGGAGTGAGGAGCCTCCAAGAGCCTAGAAGCTTCATCTCTCGGCTATAAATAGAGGATGCCTCTCACACACATGAGATATCTAGTGTAGTATTTAGTGTAGCTTAGCTTATTGTATCGTTTTTAGTTTAAATTGATGTAACTTTCTTTCCAAAAGCTTGTATCCAGTTTAATCAATCAATAAAAGTCTAGTTTTCTTATTGTTAAAGTTAAATTCATGTTTTACCTTTTTACACTATGGTTTGATTAAGCTCTTTTACTACTCAAATAAGCTCAATAAGCCTTCATAATCACTAATAAGCTAGATGTATACTCAGTTAAGCTCTCAAAGCTTAGCTGAGCTTATTAATACTCAAATCCACCCCAAATAATACCTCAGCTTATATTGGATGATGAACCAGACTTGGAAGGGTTCATGGACAATACCAACTTATCTTTGATAAGCTGGAGCTTTTATAGATAAGCTCTAAGAGCAATTGATCCATGTTTAAGCAAGGGGATTTGTAAGTTTTACTTTCAAGTTCATATTTCAGCCTAATTTTGTTTTGTTCATCTTATGCTTAAATACCTGCTTATTGTTTCTTTTTATTGCTTATAACTGTTTAATTAGACTTAGTATTGCTCTTAATTGTCTTCTTATAGTTTAAATTCAAGTGGTTTATGTTATAGCTTAAAACTGTCTAAAAAAGCCAAAAATATGCTTAATAATCTAGCTTATAGTTTAGTGCTTAATTCCTGTTGGTATTTTCTTACTTGATCTTTATTTGCTTATTTAGGCATTCGTTTTCAAAAATCTCTGCTTATTTCAGTTCTTTGTGGATTAAAAATAGAAAAATCACTTTTAAAGGGGTGTTTGGATCAAGCAGTACTAACTTGAGTTAGTACTGCTAGACCACTCTTACCATTTGAGTCTATTTCAACAAGCTTAATTAGAGTTTAAGAGTTAGTTAAATTCAGTTTTAAAGGTTTAAAAGTTTAGTTTTAGGTTTGTTATAGCCATAGTTTAAAACTGTGGTAGTTCTATTCTTTAATCAAGCTAATTTGGTTTAATTTTGTTAAAGTGCTATTTAGTGTCAGTCTTATGATGCAGTAGAAGAGTAGTCAAGTGAGAGTGTAATTGTTATTTTGAGTCTAGTCATTAAACTGCCTTAATTTCAAAGTCTATTTCAAAAAGTAAAAGTCTAGTTTTCAATAAGCAAATTAGTTTAGAGTTAGTTTGTCTTAGGGTCTGATTTCGCTAACATAAGTTCATTAGACATCAAGCTTAATCTGTTTCTAGCTTTTGAGTCTTTTTATCAGCTTTTTCTAGCTTAAATTAAGTGCTTACAAAGGTCATTTTATCTTTTCAAAAATCAAAAAAGAGTCTAGTTGTTAAAACTGTCAATCTTCAAAAGTTTTTTCTAGCCTAATTCTAGTCTAAATTTCTTAATTCTTGCTTTTATGAGTTATTTTCAAGGTAAAAATAATCTGTTTTTAGGTTTTGAAGTTTAGCTTGTTGATTCTATAGCTTAAATGTTAGCTCAAAATTGCCTTTAAAGGCTGTTTGGTTAGCAGGTTTTTGCTAAATAGCTCATTTGCTTCTTTGAGTTTTTTGCTTATTAAGTGTGCTTAATTTGAATCTAGGTTTGCTTATTAGAGTCTAGGGGATAGTTAGTTTTCAGCTTTTAGATTTCATGCTAATCTTGTCTAGGTTTCCTAACGTTTAGACCAAAATTTTCATTAAGCTTAAAAAGAAGTTTGTCAGTTTCAAAAGGCTTATTCTGAGCTTAAAATTAAGTTTTACCAATAAGTCATTTTACAAAAGTGGCTTATTTTCTTTAGTTCTTTAAGTTTTAGTAAAAAGTTTTCAAAAATAAAAATGTTTAAAAAAATATGGTCACAGGACTCGAACCTGTGACCTCTTCCCTTTCTTTTACCAAATGCCTCAACACCACACACACTTAACCATCTGCCCTTTGGACTTTTTCAGTTCTATCTTGCATCATTTAATATTTAAGGTGTCTTTTAGTTTTAGCTTATTAAGTCGGTTTTTCTTATTATCTGCTTATTTGTTCAGCATTTTTTCAAGCTTACATTCTTTCTTAAATTCTAAATAGTTCTTAGTATTTACCCTCAAATTTCAACATTATTCAAAATTAGTTATATTATATATAACAATTTATTTCATTAAAGTTTTTTAAATTCATACTAAAACAAATATAATACTTTTTCTAACCATTAATTTTATTCATACATGATTTATAAAAAATAAAAAAAACATTTTTAGTGTCTTAAATTTGTTACTCCATTCTTTCTTGACTCGTTTATCTAAAATTCCTTTTAACGATATATGTTCTAAATTTTAATTTCATATCCGTTAATATCATTTCATTTAAAATTTTTTAATCAGTATCCAACTACAACCCCCACCCACACATCCCTATACAATCATCACCTTCCTCTGAACACAAACTTAGACCTAATTTCTAAACCCATTTCTTCGATGTAACAACACTACCCTTTGAGTTTTATAAATTGTTTTTTTAAAAGCAATCTCTCACAACCTTTTTTAATATTCATCCAACTAATATAATTGATTTCTCCTTTACAATTCACACCATTAATTTTTGATTAATTTCCTCCAACAACCCATGTCCAATATAATGTCCATATAGCAGTTAATTAATATTTTAATTCAAAACCATATCATAAAACCACTTTATTTCTTCATAAAATAAACAGATGATTTCATACCTACAATTCTAACCTTAATTCCAACAACACAACTTCCTAAACACTAACCTGCTAAACAGACAAATAATATTTAAAAAACACTTCATTTTAATTTATATCCATTCAAATTCCTAAACCACCTTATCATACTTTTTTCAATTAATAAACGATAATTTTTTGAAAGATCAAAGAACGTATTATCAATCTCTGACACATCTAAAAACATTACTTAAACTTATATTATACATACGGTATCTTGATATCCCATGCATTTCCCATCCCTACAAAGTACAGTCATTCCCAATGTGTACCCAGCTTACTCCCTTTCTGTCTTATATATCTGATCTATACTTACACATTTTCTATACCTATCCCAATTGATCCTCTCACAACACATTCATCTTCTCACACATCAATAAATACACCACACACCCTACAACTTCCACTATCACCCCAGCCAATCCTAGATTGCACGCTCATCAATATTCATAATATTTATATATACTACCCTCAAAATAACAAAACAAATATACCATTCTCAAAACAAAATAACACCAACTCACACTTCAACAACATTACAATAACCACCACACCAAAACTTCCCTATACAACACAAATTACACAATCATGAAACAATTTATAACACCTCACAACTCCAGTACACCATCCACTCCATTTTCATTAAACCCACGCTCTCCCACCTCCCTATAAAATAATAGCTAACAAACCAAAACACTCCACCTTCATACAGCCAATAGCACTCTCCACACAATTAATTCCCCACCACCCCCCCCCCCATAAGAGATAATTTTTGTGTATATCCAATGTGTGGTGTGTGTGTGTGTGTGTGTTTACCCCTTTACTAAACTCCCACTTAATTTAACACCTCGCTCATGTTAAACCCCATCTATCAGACTCAATTTACTCACCCATCTATTCTAAAATCAAAATTTACCAAAGCGTCTTACAAATGTATGCATGTACCCTTTAACTTACTTCACTCACGCTAAATATTCCCCATTAGCAAAATCAAAATAGTACTGTCCATATATTCGCGCTCGACGCGCACTCTAGACACTATCCCCCAAATATCCATTATCAAAACCCCTAAAAACTTTATACATAAATACCCTACACTCCGAGAATGCAAAACACCCAAAACACATTCTTCAACAACTCAAGATAGAGTCCTCCTCCCTTTCACAGTCCACTTTTCACATACCTAACCAACGAATACCACACATTTTCATTAAAGCGCTCGCTCGCTCGCTCCACCCCAAAAAAAATTTTATAAATTATACATTAACAAAAAATTCATATAACAATGTGCTCTCTCTCTCTCGCTCGCGCTCTCTCTTCTCACTCCTTTATTCTAATTCTACCCACTTCACTCTCTCGCTATCTCTCTCGCTCACACTCTCACTCCCACACCACACCCTCGCCCTTCTTCATCCCACTCATCTACAATAATTATTAACATCTTATTAAACCAATGCAGACATCCACCCGCTCTCACTATCATTATCCGCTCTCACACGCATGATATATGATATAGAGTATTAATTTTGATATCATTGTAATCAACCAAAACTTTACATTATCAATTTATAAAATAAATTTTAATCACACTTCACATCCTTTTACCCCAACACCAAAACTCTAACCCTCCCATATTTCGCGAATATTAATCCAAATGCATTCATACCAAAATTCTACACCAACATTCACATTACCCCCAACTTCCATTCACAACTCAAATCTCATACAACAAACACCTTCCAACATAAAAACCCACCCCAAAAAATATAAAAATACTCATTACCCAAAAATAAGTCGCACCACTACCCAGTTTATCACTATCTCTCACTTATACAACAATTCAATAACTATAGATATACCAAATAATCACCAATAATCGTGTGTGTGTGTGTGTGTGTGTAACCCTAACTCCCTCCCCACAACCCAAAATCACCCCCCCCTCCATATAAGACATTCGTAATTACTTTAAAAATTCACATTCAAACCAAAATACTCTAACCATAAAATCCACTATATTCAGTTATCATAATACCACTTACTACACTTAACCAAAACAAAATCGTTTCCCCTAATATATCTTAAACCCAACCCCATCCAAAATCCAACTACACCCCTAAACAATAATTGTTGAGTGAGCACTCATTTAAATCAACACACAGCCTCTTATACGGACTAAGCTTGTGAGCTCTAACAGCATCCTTAAAAAGTTGCATCTATGGACTAATATTTGAGCTAACATTTGTAATATTATCAATCACAATATATATCTCGCACTTTTTTTATGATTACAATGTTGTATAGATTTTTTTTCATTTTGGGCCTATATCATGTGTGAGCACCTCTCGCCCTCGCGCGAACTTAACACTTTTAAAACTATAACTACCACCACCCTCCATCCCCTCAGTAAACACATCACGATTATCACATGGATTCTAATACACAAATAAAGACATTGAAACATTTTACGCGTGCTCGAGCAATTTCTCTAAAAAGGGAGTTTAGTTTTTTCCAGTCACTCAACAACTCCACTTTACCGCTCCTGCTCACCAACGCTCAACGCCACATACGTAGACTCTACTATGTAGCGATCGAGATCAGCCTATAGATGATAGTGTGTGATGAGATAGTATTATACCTCTTTTGGGCCGCAACCGCACGTCTACAAATGCTTTGTATGTTCAGAATAGGGTTTAGTACCCAGCTCAAAACTCTCGTCTCACTCGCTTTATGAACTAGTTACATGGTATACCACTAGTATATGCTTTATGAGACTTTTGGAAGTACTGTGACTTTCTTAATAGCTTAGATCCCTAGGAAAATTTGATAGGAAGCTGATGGAGGGGTTCCTGGTTTGGATACTCTATAAATAGTAAGGCTTTTAGGGTATTTAACTTAGAATAGAAGTAGAGAGTAGATACCTGCAACTCCAATTTTCTTAAAAATAAACCCAAGATATAGGGCTCGTGAGCGCACAGAATGGCTCTTGATATTGATTCACTAACAAATCTATGAATTATAAAGGGGGCCAGTTGTTACTGTAGGAATCAAAACTAATGGTGATGGCCAGGTATAAGACCAAATGTTAATTACAGGGCAAGTTGGAAGGAGAAAGACTTGATCATGAATACATACTGCTACCACTAATGATTTCTATTTCTTCACTCTCTTGTAAGTACTCAGATCACAGATGATAAGGATGTTGTGAGTACAAACAAAGAGATGTATGATGCTAAGTTAAGAAATGGTCAAGAAAGGAAGGAGGGGCTTCAAAAGAAAGAAGATGCCCAGCATGTGCAGCTCGCGGACATGCTAAATTGGATAGTTGCTTGTTTAACAGAAAGAAGGTTATGCTAACAGCACTAACATAGATAGTACTGCTAGTCCATCTGTTAGTACTGCTGGGCCAAGTATTAATACTGCCAGTGAAAATAAAGAATACAAGTAATCTTTGATATGAATTGGGTAGGAACTTAGTGAGAGAAAGTAGAAGGAAAGATGTATTCTAGAGAGAGAAAGTAAGAAACATATAATGCATAAATGAAATGAGAATATAAAACCAACCAACACCCTCTTCAAAGCATGGAGAGGGTATTTATACTTACAAACATAACGGCCATGGTCCATGTGTTGTATTTCTCGCGCTTTCTATGGGCTTTGGACCATATTAGCTTAATCATATTAGACATTGGCCTCCACCTCATCCTCTCGCGGCTTAACTAGTTGTTAAGGAAGTGACCGAGACTTTTCTTGATCCTAACAATCACGCACACCCTAAGGCAGAGATCCACTCCCAATTTACCAAAAATTTAATCCTAGCATACTAGCTTATATCTTTAGTCTTCAGCGCACTGTGTGTCTACGCGCATGGTCTTTTATCTTGTAAATATGTTGTAGTGTCTTTTGACTTTAGGCATGAGCTTGTTCCTTTATCTTGACTTGTAAGTAAAATTGTGATCTTGAACACTTTGAGATCATTAACCAAGCATAATCTCATTTCGCCATCTTGTGACTTTGCCATTCTTGTGAACTTGTGCTCTTCTGGATCGTCAATGCTCATACCTTTCTTAATTTATTGACTTGAAACGCTTTATTGTGCATCTTTGTGTGTAAAATTATTTAATTTAACACTTCCGCGCGTTCGAGAAAATGAGACGTTCGGTATCAGAGTGGCGGAAACTTCTTTGAAATTCTTTGACTTTAATACTTTGTCACTTCAAGAAAGACGTACGGTATCAAAGTAGTGGAAGTCTTAAAACATGTACTTGAGCGTGTATGATGTCTTTATGTGTTGTCGGTCTGGTATGAGATGTGGCTATGAATCTTTGAGTCAGGGCTCTCTTCTGCGCTCTCCACTCTCACTCCACCCATCTATAAGTTTACTGTAATAACCCCAGTTAGCAATAAAGCGGCAGAGAGAGATGAAGTTATTCGCCCGTGTTTTGTTGGAGTAACCTTCAAATCCGGTGAGGATCGACCTTGTGATCAGGTAGCTCGCGCAATTTAGAAGAATTCTCGCGCTACTCGCGCGCTCTCCACGCTAAAGTATCGATATGTGTTCTAAACATGTGTTATTGATCGCATCAACTTAGCATGATCTTTTTTTACTCGCAAGAGATCGAAACATATCAAAGCAGACAGCACGATAAGAGTAACAGGCGAGTTGCATATCTCACCGATGAAGTAAAAATTGATTTGAAAATAATCGCATGTGTACAGTAGTAAGTGGTTTTGTGACCACATCATCTATGTGAGTTGAGATGTAAGTTTTAATCATTTCAAAATTCCATCATTAAATCGTCATTACAACCTGGAAACAAGTTTGACTTCTTGTAGAATACGCACCCATCGTTTCTTTTAGTTGTAAAGTTTGATTATATAGAAGTATAAGTCCCCTACCAAGAGCTTGTTTGATGTTGGGCTCAGCAGATTCTCCACCTTCATTGTGGAATGATACTCACTTAGATGTTCTGGCAAAATACTTGGATTACTGCGAAGGACTCATGTATATATCTTGATATCGCCACATGTGCGACTTTAATAGGATTTAATTTGATAAGTGTCCTAATGGATTTATGGATGATCTCTTTTTTGGCTCTAGATCAAATAGTGCACTTTGATTTTAGTGATCGGAGGCTTGAAGTTGAGTGCCACCTGTGTTTTTTTATATCCAACTAACTCGAGTGAGAGAGTTGATAGTAATGTGTGAATTCCGGTTTTGAAACAAAGTTCTTCCGAACTTTAAGTGGCCTAGGAAGGGTTGTGATAAAAAAACGTCATGGTGTCCATGACTGTCTTCAATGTCGGACAACATCTTAGTGTTTCGACAGTTTATGTATTGACCCCAGTTTCTGCTAAGTGTATGGGAGGACTTCTTTTCTTTTACCCTTTATCTTTTACATTTCTTTTAGATTTTCACCCTTTTAATGACGCGTAGCGAAGTGTGTCATAACTAACACCTTGTTGGGTTTTGTTCTAGTGTATAGCTTCTTCTCAGTCGGCATTATTCACGATTCTCACTTTTTCTCCTTTTTCGCGCTCGCATACCTAAGGACTTTACACTAATAGTGGATATCCCTGGGTAGATCCTCTGGTTCTGGTTGGATCGTGAGATTTGAATACCTATGCTTAACCACATTATATTTCATAAAATTAAAGTACATGGTGGTCTTTTGAGTATTCATCACGATCAAACCAAATCATTGAAAGTTTCAATTCAAAGTGTTTGATATACATATCAAAAGGTTTACACTTTGATGAGTTTTTTCTTATTTTAAAAGCTCCCCTTAACATGTGCATCGTAATCTTTAGTAAAAAACATGCTAGGTGTGTAGTGCCTTATAGTCCATTTATTGGATCACCTCTTTCAATACAAGTTAATATCAAGTTTACTACATTTTCTCCACACCATTCACTCTCAATATGAGTGATATATAGAGATGAGTGAGAGAAATATATCAATTTATAACTTCGGGACAAGTTATATATAATAAGATCACATTTTATGCTCCCTCTTACTTTATATTTTCATACTCTCTATCTTCTAAAATGAGAAATTCCATATAAATAATGAAACTCTAAAATCAATCCAAAAATACATCGCACAACAAATACCAAACTAAACCCACACAACAACAACCTAAAACAAGATACCCCTCAATCATCCATCCACCTCCCAACATCAACTCAATTCAAAACATAATTCTTACAAACACCTGAAACCCCCCCAAAAACTCCATAACACCCTTCCTCTTTCCTACAACAACTCATATTCAAACCACCATTTTAAATCATAAATATATATCCCAACCCAACTTCCCACACAAATCCACTACTCAACAACCTCATCTATTAAATTAATCTATATCAACTCACAATATCCTAAACACCTTCTCACCCCTCAAACATAACATACAAACATAACATACTTATGTCCCTTAAATCCCATATATTCAAATTCCATACCCTCTCTCAATACATCCTCCTAATCCTCAACATATACCCACACCCCACACACCAAACACACACACCACCTCTACCAACCCCACAACAATCTACCATACCACACCAACCCCCCCCCCCCAGATACTAACCCCCCCATCCCCAAACACACCTTCAACTCTACACTCACACCAAACATCCTTAAAACATCATCTAGACACTCCACTCCATAACTCTAACAATATTAGAAACCACCAACCCTCAAAAAACACCACACCACCTCTCTCTCTCACCCATAACCCCCCTACACACTCCAAAAACCCAATTCCCAATCCCTCCACTCTATACATATCATCACCCCCACAAATAACTAAACCCACCTCAGACACAAAATAATATATATCCCATCACATAGATATAGACACCCTAACACATATGTCTCCACATGTCACTCATCAACCCAACCTGCCCCCCCCTTTACCTCAAAACACACATCACTATCAACCTACAACACGCGCCACTCATACTCTCTCGCTAACCCTAACTACTCATATACACAACAAGCACATTATACAGATAATAGATATAATTTACCACCTCACGCGCGCCGCTCGCCCCCCTCTCTACCCCCCAATATACCACTGCAACCTCTCTGTAAAAGATCCACGCCCTCCACCCCACCGACCCTTCTCTATATGATTCATACTTAAGTAATCACGCCACCGACTTCCTACCCTCCACCCCTCCGTGATTAAGAGGGAGCATTAAAATGTTCCTCATAGATAGTATATAACATTTTTTTCCCCGAAAGGTTAATCAATTGATATCCAAAATATCAAGGGGTTAACATCTTGGATAAGGGGAGAAAATGTGATTAACCTGGATCTAACTTGTATTGAAAGATGTGATCAAATAAAATGGACTTAATGCACTCCAACCTAGACCTCCTACCCAACCACCCATTTATTTTGTGGACACAGTTCCGATTGGCTTATTATGTACTACTGGGCTTACGATGCACATGTTAAGGGGGAGCTTTTAGTGATAATGAAAAACTCTCAAAGTGTAAACCTTTTGATATTTATATCAAACACTTTGATTGAACTTTTCAATGATTTTGGTTCTGATCGTGATGGAATACTCAAAAGACCGACCATGTACTTTAATTTATGGAGATATAAGGTGGTTAGGCATAGGTATTCAAATCCCATGATCCAACCAGAACCAGAGGGATCTACCCAGGGATATCCACTAGTTAGTGTAGAAGTCCTTAGGTATGATACAAAAGGAGAAAAAGTGAGAATCGGTGTAACTAATGCCGACTAGAAAAGAGCTAACACTTAGACAACCCAACAAGTGTTAGTTTTGTAGTCTCGTAAGATTAAAAGGGGTTGAAGAATGAAAAAGAAATGTAAAGATAAAGGGTGAAAAGAAAGAAGCCCTCCATACACTTAGGCAGAAACTGGGTCAATACATAAACTGTCGGAAACACTAAGATGTTGTCCGACATTGAAGACAGTCATGGACCCAGTGACGCTATGCACAACCCTTCCCAGCCACTCAAAGTCGGAAAGACTTTGTTTCAAAACTCATGGAGATTCACACATTTCTATCAACTCTCTCACTCCGAGTTAGTTGATATTGAAAAGGTGGCACTCAGCTCCAGCCTCCGATCACTAAAATCAAAGTGCACTATTGAGTCTAGAGCCAAAAAGAGATCATCCATAAATCTCATTAGGACACTTGTCAAATTAAATCTGTTAAGTCGCACAATGTGAATAACAAGATATATACTAAGAGTCCTTCGCATTATCCTTGTGATTTTGCCAGAACATCTAAGTGATATCATTCACAATGAAGATGGAAATCCTGCTTGAGCCAACATCAAACAAGCTCATGGTAGGTGACTTGTGCGATTCTATATGAATCAAACTTGTGACAACTAGAAAGAAACGATGGTGCGATTCTACAAGAATCAAACTTGTTCCAGGTTATGAATTGACGATTGATGATGAATTTTGAAATGATTAACACTCTCGATGTGTCACAAAACCACTTTAGCAAGTGACACGTCGATTGATTTTCAAATCAATTTTTTACTTCAGTCGGTGAGATAGTAACTCGCTGGTTTACTCTTATCGTGTTGTCTGCTTTGAGACGTTTCGATAATGAGAACATGCTAAGTTTGATGAATCTAATACACATGTTTTAGAAAGATTCTATACTTTAGCTGGAAATCCTGTCAAGGAGATTCTTCTTAAATTGAATCTACCTGATTCACAGGATCGTTCCTCACGGATTTGAGGTTACATTCCAACAAACAAGGGCGAATAAAACAAAGCCTATTCGTCCACCCGCCTTTATTGCTAACTGTGTTTTTTTTAACATACATTAAACTTAAGATGGGGGGGTTGGGTGAGGTACTATTTCCCGCTTGTAATAAGATTCATAGCCACTTGCTCATACCAGGACCGACAAACATAAAGACATCATGAATGCTCATGCTTCAATTGTTTCAAGACTTCCACTACTCTGATACCGTACGTCTTTCTTGAAGTGATGAAGTATTAAAGTCAAAGAATTTCAAAGAAGTTTCTGTCACTCTGATACCGAACGTCTTTCTCGAAAACTGACGATAGTGTTTAACGTTTAAATAATTTTAAGAAAGATGCAACAATAAAGCTTTTCAAGTCAATAAATCAAGAAAGGTATGAGCATGTCGATCCAGAAGTCATAAAGTTCACAAGATGGCAAAGTCACAAGATGGCGACAGAGTTTATGCTTGGTTGTTGTCTCAAAGTGTTCAGATCAACCAAAAATTTTTTTTTTAACTTTTTTTTAAACAAGTCATGATAAGAGGAACAAAGCTCATGCCTAAAGTCAAAAGACACTACAACATATTTACAAGATAAAAGACATGAAGTTTACGAGCTGAAGACTAAAGATAAAAGCATAGTATGCTAGGATTAAATTTTTGTAAATTGGAGTGGCCTCCCTTAGGGGGAGATTTTTAGGATCAAGAAAAGTCTCGGTCACTTCCAATATTAACTAGTTATAGCCCATAGGTGTTAGTCAATGTCTAGTTTATGATAAGCTATATGGTCACCACCCCCCCCCCCTAAAAGGCCTCTTAGAAGCATAGTTAAGGCCCATGGCCGGTTATGTTTGTAAGTATAAATACCCTCTCCATGCTTTGGAGAGGGTGTTGGTTGGTTTTGTATTCTCATTTCATTTATGCATTATATGTTTCTTACTTTCTCTCTCTAGAATACATCTTTCCTTCTACTTTCTCTCACTAAGTTCCTACCCAATTCATATCAAAGATTACTTGTATTCTTTATTTTCACTGGCAGTATTAATACTTGGTCCAGCAGTACTAACAGATGGACTAGCAGTACTATCTATGTTAGTGCTGTTAGCATAACCTTCTTTCTGTTAAACAAGCAAACTATCCAATTTAGCTCTGAATCTTGCACATGCTGGTCATCTTCTTTATTGAAGCTCCTTCCTCCTTTTCTTCGACCCATTTCTTTTACTTACATCATCATCTCTTTGTTTGGTACCTCATCAAATCCTTATATCTGTGCCTCTGTGTAACTTTAATAGAGAGTGAAGAATTAGAAAGCATGAGTGGTAGCAGTATGTATTCATGATCAGATGCTTTCTCCTGTCCAACTTGCCCTGTATTAACATTTGTCTCTATACCTGCATCACCATTAGTTTGATTTCCTACAGTAACTGGCTTATAATTCATAGATTTTGTTAGTGAATCAATATCAAAGAGCCATTCTGGACCACTCCCTATAACATTGGGTTTATTTTTAAGAAAATTTATGTGCAGGTTCTCCTCTACCTTCCTAGTTCTAGAGTTAAATACCTATAAGCCTTTACTAGTTATAGAGTATCAACCAGGACCCCTCATCAGCCTTCCTATCAAATTTTATAGGGGAATTAACTATTAAGAATAAGTCACAGGACAATCAATAGGTCGCATAAGCTTATACTAGGTGGTTTATACCATGTTATTTGTTTTCATAGATGTCTTGTTGGAGGGCTTTGGGTACTTAGAACCTTTTCTGAACCATAGCAAGCAGTATTTAAATGCTATCGGTCCCAAAATGTAGTAATGGTTATAATGATCTGCTAGCTTAGTCTTAGAAGGCTGCGCCTCTAATTTAGGTATGTCTTGTTCTTGTCTACTTTTATGCAACTCCATTTAGTTGTTTGAGAGTTCTGCAATCATAAACTCCCTTGAATCCTTCATCTCATAAAATGATGATGTCATTATTTTTAACTCAGTATCCATGTGTCACATCTGGATGTTTAACCTTATGATTTTATTTGGTTTTCTATGTAGTTATAAAGTTAAGGATCCCACTAGTCTCATCTTAGTGGCCAAAAAGAAAACCAACTAAACCTACTTATAGTCTATCAGTGACAAACAATGGCAATATATTTGTGATTTGATACTCCTTAAAATATGTCTTCGCTCAAAATAAGTCCATATGCAAACATTTGTAAGGGATGGCGGATAGAGCTCACAGCTTTGTCTTATAAGAGGCTTTGTGGTTGCTTTCCCTTTGACAAGCAAAAACAAGATTATGGTCATTTCAAAAAGCTTTGAAGGTAAAGTCCTCTAACAGGTTTTCCCCTCATTAAAAAAAAAAAAAAAAAAAAAAAAAAAAAAAAAAAAGTTGTTCATAGTTTTAAAGTTTATATGACCAAGCCACCTATGCTATAAATTAGACTCGTCAATTGTAGCCTTTGCAAATAAACAAGTCAAACCTCGCTGACCTGGAACAAACATTCTTTCTTGTTCAAAAATTGTAATGTTGTTTGTCTTGGGAAACTTTAAGCAAAACTTAACTTTCATCAAGTAGCTTAAAGGTAGGAGATAGAACAAGACATTTAGTCTCAGTGAAAAGAACACTATTTTTCTTGTCACACATTTATGTGACAGAGAAAAGATTAAACTTAAGTTCCTTTATAAAGTATACATCTTCAAAGTCTAATTTCCCAGTCCTAATTTTACCTATTCCAGTAATTTTTTACATCCTTTAGGACTTTTCCAGGCAAATGCAACAATCTCATCAATGTCTTGATAATCATATTAGGTAGGATGTTCCAGTCATTATGCCTAGAGCATCCACTATCAAAAATCCCTTGATCCTGTAAAGTATATTGTGGATTACCCTGCACTCAAAATAAGAGAATTAGTTTCTCTTGAGGAACCAAAGCCATAACTTACTTGAGTCTGCCTTGAGGATCAACATAGTTAAATCTTTTAGGCATGTATGATCCACTATCTTTGGAGATATGGTCAATTACTTTTCCTGTTGGTCTCCAAATCCAGCATGCTGAGGACTTAACAACATTTTCCCTTTTCTCCCTATAGAGTACTAAACTATACTTTCTGGTCCCAGCAGTAGTTACATTATTAAACTTAGCAGTATAAACTTTTTCATTAAAATTATTGGTTTTGACTGCGGATTTTTGGTTAAAAGGCCTTCTCAATGGTGAATGTGATTTATGAAAAACATTTGAACTTGGTTTTGCACCATTCACAGTTGGTCTAGATGCAGTAGTATTAACATATCTGGCAGTACTATTTGATATTGTTGCTCTTGGGGAGCTTTGCTAAGCAGTATTACTCGGTTTACCATTGCCAACTTTCGTTAAGACTGCAGTTGGAACAAAATTTCTTTTAGGATGTGGGTGACTCAATTTATTTTGGTGGTTCACCCTCTGAGCATTGTTCCATACTGGTCTAACTTCCCTTTGACCAGTAGCCCTTCTCATATTATTCAACACAAATTTTCTAACCATTTTATTCTCATAAAAGTTACAGTCCTTGATTAAATGGTTAAGACTTCCACATACAAAACAAGCTTTCTTTAGGAACTTAAAAACTTCCTAGTTTCTGAGTCTCGTATTCTATTTCTAATTCTTTTATCAAACCCTAGGTTTCTTTTTTTTTATGACTTTTCCTAGGTGTTAGCTTTTTGCAGATATGTGTTGGTGTTCAATAACAGATTTCCTAGTATCTAATTTAACAAAATTAATTTTAGCATGACTAGATTTATTATGTTCAAATGATGGTCTAACCACACAATCATCATCACTATCAGACTCCCACTCTTCAATGATAGGAGCACTAGGCCTAATATCTTTAGGTTGTTCCAAACTATCCTTACTAGACTTAGATGCAGTTGATTAATTTCTAGGCACACTAGTGATAGTTTCACTCACATTAGTCTTATAGACAGATCATCTAATCCAGCAAGGATAATTCAGGTCTTTAGGGCATGCAGTTCCTAGTGTAGGGAGGGGGAACTGCATGATATCCCTCAACCTTCTTAAACCTATCAGTTACTTAATTATTTTCCTCTTTAATCTCATTCACAATACTATCAGATGCACTTTCAAACACTTCTCTTTTATTCAGATGACAATTATGCAATTTATTTTCATTCATTTGACTGTCAAAACCAACACCAGACTTGTTATTAACACTTATTTGACTGTTTAGCAGTTTAGTTAGCTTCATAGATGATGTTTCAAACTTTTCTAATTTTAGTTTTAAATCATCTTTTTCTTTTAAAGCCTCTACTAACTGATTTTTAAGCTCTGTTATAGAATTATCTCTTACCTTAACATCATATTTCAAAAATGCAATGTTTTTTATGCGTTCCAAACCACACACAAACAAGTATGTGTAATTAAGAGGCGAAATCAATTATAGTATAGTAGTATACGTATTCCAAAAGTTTTAGAGAGAATTGCTTTTAACCAAAGCAATTTCTAAAACTCCCGGGTCGTTTTTCCTCGACGAAATGTGAATAGAAAATCGGTCTAGTTTGTGATCGCGTAATTGAATAATTCAAGGATTTGATTTTGTTTTCTATTTCTACAGCTAAAAACACATAAAACATGCAAAGCAAAGTAAACGGCTAAGCAATTAAGAAAGTAGACATAAAAACGTTAACATGAATTTAAGAAAACGCGACAAGAAAGCAAGTATAACCAATTTAAGACCTACAAATGTTTTTTTATTTTTTATAAATCCTGAATGACTAAAAATAATTTTAGAAAAAAGAATTATATTTTTTTTATTATGAATTTAAAACACTTTTAATGAAATAAAATGATTAAAAATACTAAACTAATTTATGAAAATTTAGAAAATTATGAAAAATACTTTAGACTATGTAGAATCTAAGAAAAATGAAAGCTTGAAAAAGTGCTGAACAAATAAGCTGTAAATAAGCAAAAATGACTTAATAAGCTAAAACTAAAAGACACCTTAAATATTAAATGATGCAAGATAGAACTGAAAAAGTCCAAAGGGCAGATGGTTAAGTGTGTGTGGTGTTGAGGCATTTGGTAAAAGAAAGGGAAGAGGTCACAGGTTCGAGTCCTGTGACCATATTTTTTTAAACATTTTTATTTTTGAAAACTTTTTGCAAAAACTTAAAGAACTAAAGAAAATAAGCCACTTTTGTAAAATGACTTATTGGTAAAACTTAATTTTAAGCTCAGAATAAGCCTTTTGAAACTGACAAACTTCTTTTTAAGCTTAAATGAAAATTTTGGCAAATTATGCTATGGCCTAGACAGTTTTGAAAACCTAGGACATATAGCATGAAAAATCTAATAAGCTGAAAACTTAACTATCCCTAGACTCTAATAAGCAAACATAGATTCAAATTAAGCACACTTAATAAGTAAAAAACTCAAAGAAGCAAATGAGCTATTTAGCAAAAACCTGCTAACCAAACAGCCTTTAAAGGCAATTTTAAGCTAACACTTAAGCTAGAGAATCAACAAGCTAAACTTCAAAACCTAAAAACAGATTAATTTTACCTTCCAAATAACTCATAAAGCAAGAAAGAATAAGAAAATTTAGACTTGGAATTCGTTGTAAAAAAAACTTTTTGAGATTGTAGTTTTAACAACTAGACTCTTTTTTGATTTTTGAAAAGATAAAATGACCTTTGTAAGCACTAAATTTAAGCTAGAAAAAGCTGATAAAAAGACTCAAAAGCTAGAAACAGATTAAGCTTGATGTCTAATGAACTTATGTTAGCAAACTCAGACCCTAAGACAAACTAACTCTAAACTAATTTGCTAATTGAAATGGACTTTTACTTTTTGAAATGACTTTGAATTAAGGCAGATTTCAATGACTAGACTCAAAATAACAATTACACTCTCACTTGACCACTCTTCTACTGCATCATACGACTGACACTAAATAGCACTTTAATAAAATTAAACCAAATTAGCTTGATTATAGAATAGAACTACCACAGTTTTAAACTATGGCTATAACAAACCTAAAACTAAACTTTTAAACCTTTAAAACTGAATTTAACTACTCTTAATCTATTAAGCTTTCTTTAAAATAGATCTCAATGGTTATGAGTGGGTCTTTATCATTATTAACTCATTTGATTTGCCCACTCATGCAGTACTAACTCACTTTAGTACTGTTGATACCAAACACCCCTTTAAAGTGCTTTTTTCCTTTTTTAATCCACAAAGACTCGAAATAAGCAAGAGGTTTTTGAAAAAAAATGCCTAATTAAGCCAAATAAGATCAAGTTAAGCATAATCCAACAGGAATTAAGCACTAAACTATAAGCTAGATTATTAAGCATATTTTTGGCTTTTTAGACAGTTTTAAGCTATAACATAAACTACTTGAATTTAAACTATAAGAAGACAATTAAGAGCAATAATAAGTCTAATTAAACAGTTATAAGCAATAAAAAAAACAACAATAAGCAGGTATTTAAGCGTTAAGATGAACCTAAACAGAATTTAAGCTAAAAAATATGAAACTTGAAGTGAAACTTACAAATCTCTTGCTTAATAGGATCAATTGCTCTTAGAGCTTATCTATAAAAGCTCCAGCTTATCAAAGATAAGCTAGTATTGTCCATGAACCCTTCCAAGTCTGGTTCATCATCCAATATAAGCTGAGGTATTCTTTGGGGTGGATTTGAGTATTAAAAGTCAGCTAAGCTTTGAGATCTTAACTGAGTATACAGCTAGCTTATTAGTGATTATGAAGGCTTATTGAGCTTATTTGAGTAGTAAAAGAGCTTAATCAAACCATAGTGTAAAAAGGTAAAACATGAATTTAACTTTAACAATAAGAAAACTAGACTTTTATTGATTGATTTAAACTGAATACAAGCTTTGGAAAGAAAGTACATCAATTTAAACTAAAAATGAGTAAAAAAAGCTTACGCTACACTAAATTATACACTAGATTATTCATGTGTATGAGAGGCATCCTTTATTTATAGCCGAGAGATGAAGCTTCTAGGCTCTTGGACGCTCCTCACTCCTCTAATCTTGGCCATTCAATCATAACCGCCTCTAATCTTCAATCTCATCTGTTGGATCTTGTGCCACGTCCTATTGACCAATGATATTGCTGGGGATTGCCAGCATGGATAAGTACGTGTATTTTGGCTAGTTTAACCCTGCTCTGTCCATGGTGAAAAAGGAGGGAAAGGGTGAAAGGGATGGTGAAATAGTGATTTTTGACCTGTGCTTGTAAAGTTTGACTTTGACCCGAGTATTGACCAAGTGTTATAAAAGGTGTTGGGCTCGGGCTTTTGGTTTTGAGCATGGATTTTGGACTTGGGACATTATGGTTTAATTTTGGTCTTTGTGGCCTCGTATAGTATAATAAAAGGTTTTGGGCTTGTTTGGTTTAGATTAAATAGAATGTGAGCTGACCCGTTCCATTAAGTGGGTCCGGGTTGGTCCGTAAAGTATGAGTACGCCTTTGGCCTTGGTTTTTCGTCCTCTTTCCATTCTCGTGTTCGTTTTTGTCCCATTTTGGCCTTCTTCGTGTGATTTTTGAAATATCCGTACCTACACATCACAAAAGACAAATTACACAATATACAAGCATAATTTGCATTATTTCATCTTTTTAGGGTCATTTTTTTCTAATCCCATTTGATAACCTATAATTTCTAGATTAGATTTATTAAGAGCTACACTCTATTGATCATACTGTTTTTGAAGAGTTTCATATGATTTTAAGTAATCTTTAGAGCAAGTATGTACCTTAGAGTCTAAACTTGATGAACTTGATGAGCCTGGGGATGTATAGGCCATTAGAGCAAAGTTTTAGATGCCTTCTTCAGCCTGAAAGCTCTAATCATAACCACCTATCTCATCTTGAACAACCAAGGAATTTGTAGGAGTTCCACTGGTACAACCCTTCTTGGAGCATCTCCATTTCTATTCCCCTGATTCCTTGGTGCCCTGCATTCTCTAGCAAAGTAACCTCTTCTATGGCAGTTGTAACATTCAACCTTTGTTTTATTAAAGCCAACAGTTTCTTTGCCATTGAAATTCAGATTCCTTCCTGTCTTCTTTAAGAATCTTTTCACCCTCATGGTAAGCATGGCTACTTGCCATTTGAGATCCATCTCTTCAAGATCATCAGTATCAATCTGCTCCAGATCTTCATTGTCCAATTGTGGAATATTAGATTGATTAGCAAAGAAGGAAAATATGACATCATCAGCATAAGTTGAGGAAGAAGCTTGTCCCTGTGAACTAGCAGTAGAAACATCATGAGCAGTATTAACTGCTTCATTAGTACTGCTAGTGTTTTCTGAAGATACAAAAGCCACATTCTGAGAGTTTGAGCTTGAGCTTGATTGGCCTTTAATCTCAGATTCATACACCTTCAGATTATTATACAAATCATCCATGCTCAATGTGTCTAGATCAGATTTGTTTCTCATGATTAAAGCAATATTGTTCCAAGCTGATGGTAGACTTCTCAGCAACTTTAGATTTGCATCTTCCTGAGAGATAACTTCACCATGAATTTCTAATTGGCTGATGAGTTTCTGAAACCTATCATAGGTTTTATCCAGTCCTTCAGATCTTGATGCAGCAAAATTCTCATATTGCTGCTTCAGAATGGTTTTCTGCATTTTCTTTGATTCTTTGTTGCCTCCAAACCTGGCCTTGATTGCTTCCCATAAGGTCTTTGCATCCTTGATTCCATGAAACTTCAATAGGTGCTCATCAGGAATGGCCAACAACAGAGTGCTTTTTGCTTTCAATTCATTCTTTCTTGCTAGCTTTTGTTCAGCAGTTTTAGGAGGAATGGGACCTTCAGTACCAGCACTAGCTGATGCAATAGCAGGTGCATCACCATTCACAATAACCTCCCAAAGAGCATAATCAGTGTGAGTAAGATATTGCTCCATTCTCATGCTCCAGAGATCACAGTCTCTAGTTTTGAGTACTGAAAGTTTTAGTGCAGACACTGTTTGGGTAGTTTTTGATTGTGACTTCATTTTCTCTTTGAATATTAGATCTTGTATAGATGTAGTGTTCTTCTTATTCAAAGTTTCTCAACAAGCTCTGATACCACTTGTTGATCCCTTTTGAACAGATCTTACTTAGCTTGTTAAAGCTTAGTTGTGTTGGATAGATCCAAAACAACTATAGTAGAAACTAAGATTGTAAATACTACAAACTATGCGGAATCTAGCTTGTAATACTAAGAAGAACAATGAAACAGTAAAACAAGATCTTGCTAAACTTTTAATATATTAAACACAATCAAAGTTACATAATAACCTTGAAACTATGAATACTAACTATATTTGCTATGAAAACTATATAAAACTTGATGTCTAGATCTATGCCATAGGGTTCCTTTTATACACCAAGGAAACCCTAATAGGCTTACAAAACGTGTTACATGATCATGCATATCTATTCCTAATATATCTTATGCATATCACATAAGCAGTACTAACCATTTTAACTAACAATACTAACTATTATAACTAACAGTACTAATAAACTGACGGTACTAACATTTTGTACTGGCAGTACTAACTATAACACTAGCAGTACTAACTTAGCTTGGCAATACTAAGTCTTCTCTTGGCAGCACTAAGTTGAACCAGCAGTAAAAACTTATAGAAGCCCTTAATTCCCAACAATCCTCCCTTAAACTTGTGATTTACCTTCAAATCATCAAGTTTCTGAATTAAACCTTCTGTGTTGAGAGGATGTTTCCAAACACTTTATTGTCTTGATATGTTTGCTTGTGTGAAGATTTTCCTTAAAAGATCATTTGCCATCTCTGAAGATTGTTCTACTAACAGCTTGTTAACCAACATCAACATTAGAACTCCTTTTGACAATGGATAATCTTTTTCTACCAGCATGAAAATATCATGTCCTCTGTCTGTAGATACATGATGAACACCATATGTATCATATAACCTCCATGTCAATGAATCATGCATATATTTATGAAGCTTCCATAGAATGTCATCAATATCAGGTTCAAACAACCTCTTCAATTCAACCTATAATGTTTTTTCTTTGTCATCAGTAGGATCTGTTGAACTGAATCTTTCTTTAACCAAACTTCATAGCTTATCCAGGTCATCTCTATCAAATTTCTTTAACATGTCATCAAAAGTCTGATAAGCTTCTGTATGGTTTCCAACTCTGATAATTTTCCAATACCTTCTTGTGTCTTCAAAGCAAACCTCTTAGTCTATGATTGGATATTTGACCTGTAAAGCTTCAACATAGACTTCTTCCACTAGAACTACCATCATCATCTGTTATAAATCCTTTTGTAATAATTCTGTTTCTTTTATGGTTGTTCTTGAACTGGCCCTAAAGCTTCATTAGTCTTTTGCTTCTTAGAACCTTCATGATCCAATTCTACTTCTGCAACCCTTTTAGAACTTCTAATTGTTAATTCAGGAACTATTTTGTCACCTTCACTCTCTATTGGACAAAAAGTTTGTACCCTTCTCATTGTTGTTTTAAACAAAGCCTTGAGCTCATCAAAGGAAAGTCTCTTCAATTGCTGCAGAGTGTGACTTCCATATGCTTGATGTAGTTACACATATAAGTTCTCTGTTGAGCCTGTGTGAGTGGCTTGTTCCTCCTTTCTTCAGCTCTTTGTTGGGCAAAATATTTCTTTCTCTGGTTGATAAGTTCTGCAAGCAGTCTTGCTTTTTCAGCTTTAGAGTATTTTTCTCTTTCTTCTGCTTGTATTCTTTGCGCTAGCTCTTCATCAGCTTCAATTGTAACTTGTATATCTTCTCATTCTTCAAT
>BQNB010056492.1:0-25949 GCA_026074375.1 Tanacetum coccineum | reverse complement strand
TTACTGATGAAGCAAAATAAGTATTATGAACTTGATGCTGAAGTAGAATAACCCAAACTTATGTCTTATATCTTGTACTATCTATGTGACTTCGAACTCATACCAAGACTAAAATATAAGTAGATCGCAACCTTTTGACAAAATCCTCATCTTCTATGAGACACATAACCAAAGTGATAGCAAATGTACGCATTGAGCATCATAAGTTTGTAAATTACACACCTTTGCTAGATCCGTCAAGTATTCGTCACAATATTGAAAACACAAACAAGTTACCTCCTGCTAAAAGGTATGATAAAACACAAACCCAAATATTTGCACTTCAATTTCAAATAGGTGATAACTAATCATCTTCGTAACTAAATATACCAATAAATATGAACCTTTAAGTCTGTTAAGAACATGCAAACCAAATCCAAAATCTAAACAGTAAAACCAAAAACAAACAACCTTGGTTTTCTTGTTCTGTGTGAGATCCATCTCTGTGTGTGTCATCCGATATCTGCTTGAATCACAAAAACCTAAATTAAATCCAAGCAACCTTCGTTATCAGCCCAAATAAGCAGCATAAACCTACTTATTACCACCACTTATGAACACGATCTGGCATCAGAAACATATGAACGAGCAGTATTAACGATCAAAAGTTAAGGCTAGCAGTATTAATAAATTCAAACCCAGCAGCCCTAGCAGTAGAAACTCCTACTACTGTTCTTCTTGGCAGCACTAAAAATATACGTTGGAAATATAAACATGTACGCAAGCAGTTGTAACAATCGTCCTTGGCAGTTGTAAGTCGCTTTGGCAGTACAAACATGAATACATGGCAGCTTTAACTTAGTTCAAGCCCAAGCAGTATCAACTGCTAACCCTATCAGTATAAACATATAATAGGCAGTACTAACCTGTCTTGTATCGTTCATGACAGTATAAAGTGTATGAGCAGTACCAATGAATGCGAGCAGCAATATTCGAACCAAAATAATCACTAAAAGTTAGGACTTTTACCGCATAACAAATCCCATCTTGTTCGCCAAGCATATTATCCATAAATAACCAATATACCACGTTATACTGCATACCACATCTTGTATCTTCTACCCAATCGTTATCCTATTCTTGTCAACATCTTGGTTGCTTCACCATGCAAACCGCTTTCAATTCCAGGAATATCATTTATTATATCTTGCCTATTAGTTATGTGACCTATTAACCAATAAAACCAACTATCATCTACATTCTTCAGACCTGCTGCTTCTTTTCCTGCTGCTTCTTTACCATACCAAGAAACGAACACATCAACTTGTTAAGAAAATCAACATTATCTTTATACAACCTAGAACAAGCAGCAGCAACAATTGACGAAGAACCCCTAAAAACGATTAGGGTTTAATAGCTATCAAGACCAAAATAATTCCAAGCAGCAAACATCATGTTATCTTGATTCTCCAAGCTGCTAATAACATGTAATCGTATACATGAACACCATACATCCTGTTCTTATTGAATTAGGGTTTGGAGAAACCCTAATATGCACCGAATGTGACCATAACTTCAAAAACAGAAAATTCAACACATATACCTCCATTAAGTCAACTGAAAACACCTTGTAGATCCTAGGTCATCATGAGCCACATGGCTCTGATACCACATGTTAAGAATTGTTTAAGCTCATCTAGGAAATGTTTTACAAATATCATTGATAACATATAAGCACAACGGAATTAATCAAAGAACACAATGATATTTAACAAGGTTTGTCTTCATTAACATACACTCCAAGCCCGAGTATTATTTGATCAGAATAATACATTTACATCAATGAACTGTAATAGGATCAAGTTACCTTAAGCTTGAGTCTATACTACATATGGCATCTACATCTCATGCCTGGAATACACACACACACACGTTTAGGTACACTATGGAACTCATGACTTGTACACCTAAACTACATGCTTGGAACCTCCTTTTATAACATAAAGAGTCCAAGACTTACAAAGGAAGATAAACATTAGACAACTAAATCATTTAAACATTAAGGAATATCTTCTGTTATCTTTATCTTCTTAAGGAGATCTTCTAGTATCTTCAAAATCTTCCATCATTTAAAGAATTCCTCCTTTGTCTTTTAAGTCCTTCATCTTTCATATGTTTTGGCTTATCAACTCAAATATAATTCCCAACACCAAACCAGTTTGACATCAGTCACAAATTTGCTCCACTCAGGAGGAAGAGTGTTCAAAAACTTGGTGTTCACTTAAAATTGTTCTAGTTTTACATTATGGATGTTCATGTCATTGAGTAGCAGTGAAAATCTCAAGTAGAAATCTCATAGTATTTCCCCCTTCTTATAAGCAAACTTATCGACTTCATCATATAGTTTACACTCTCTTTCCTGTTTCGTCAATGAAGTTCCTTGCATGAGAAGTTTAATTCTTTCCTAAAGTTCCTTGGCGATTTGATGATTGCTAACAAGTGCATAGACCTCTGGTGGTAATCCTTGGAGAATGATATTTGTTGCTTTGACATCATTATCAGCTTGAATTGCATCTGCAACAGATAACTTAGAATATTTTCTTGGTCTAGTCACTCTATTCTCCTCAATCGTAGGCCAGATGAGTGGACCATTTTCAACAGATTCAAGGATCATTCATCTATGTTGTCTATTCATCATGTATAGCTCCATTATGCTTTTCCAAGAATCGTACAAATCTTTTTCCAACACAGGTGGACGATTGTCAGCACCCGAAAGAATCGCTTTGTTAGCAAGAGTCGTCATTGAGAAATTTGTATGTTAAAATATTACTGTTTGATCGAACGGTGATTGAAAGAAGTTATGTTTGAACGTGTTATCTTTTATGTGTTTTTAAGTCGATAAACTACACGGGATTTTACAATTCTTGACCAAACCGGGAAAACAAGTGAATGTTTCACGGGATTTTACAAATCAAAGAAATAAACCGTATAATTTTATTAACAAATTTGTGTGTTTTAACTTTAGTTGCAAATTCGGTGTCCAAATGAAAAATTGGGAATTAGGTAGCCAATTAGAACTGCTAATTCGGTTGTCAAAGAAAATTACTAATTCGGTTGACACTAGAAATCTGCCAATTCGGTTAACACTGGAAATCTGCCAATTCGGATAACACTGAAAGCTGCCAATTCGGTTAACACTCAAAGCTGCCAATTCGGTTAACACTGAAAGCTGCTAATTCAGTTAACACTGGAAACTGCCAATTCGGTTAACACTGAGAGCTGCGAGTTCGGTTAACACTAAGAGCTGCGAGTTCGGTTGAATCCTGAAAGCTACGAGTTCGATTAAACCTTAAAGCTGCTAATTTGGTCGAACTTGAGAGGCTGCGAATTCGGTGATAATTGCAAGCTGCTAATTCGGTTACAAAACACAAAAAGACTATCTTTTGATTATTTTTTCCCAAATTTTCTTGTACAACTAGTATTACTAAACCTATAGGTACCTTTAAAATGCAAAGTTTATGTTTTTTAAGCCAAATATTTCAAAATCAAGATTTGTACTTTCAAACATCAGATTGTATGTTTTGTTTAAAATACTTTTAACTTTAAATTGATTATATAATAAATTTTGTTTTTTTATTTAATAAAGTTTATTTATTGTGCGAATGTAATTATTTTATATTTAAATTGTAAAACCTATAGTTTAACACATCTAGACATTTTTATCAAAACAAACAATGTTTTTTTGGGTAAAGGGGAATATCCCCGGTAAAATATATTAATCACCCAAAAAACAGTTAAGAACAATGGAATGTGACTGACGTGCCACATTAACGTCGAGCACAAGGTCGAACTTCTACTAACCGAATGAGATGCCACATGGTTATTACCCTATTACATTAACAATAACTTCAATAGGGAAATACCACCTAAAAATAAACAAGCAAAAAACTTGAAACATAAAATCAAGAACAAACCGCTTCTGATAAATTCCAAGCCTTCACAAGATCCAAAGCACTTCGAGTCTTCTTCAACCGACAAGACAGCAACTTAAGCCTCACCGAATTCATAATATATTCGATAACTTGATTTACTGTTCTTTTCAAAATCTTGAATAGGCGACCATTCCTCTCTTGCCAAATAAAATAAGTAGCTGCCGCCAACACGAGTTTAGCAATGATACTTTTAGATGTCTTTCTCGCCACAAAAGGAAGGATATCATTAATGATCTCGTTAATTAAGAGTGTTGTGTTCGGGAGACCAACAAACCCCCAAAAACAAACACAAAACTAAACAAATTACTCCATGGCTCTTGATACCAATTGAAAGATATCTAATAACATACAAGGTTAGAGCAAGAGAGGTGGTTTTAAAGAGAGAGTGGTTGGATGAACATCTTAGAGAGAGAAAGAAACATGAAAGGAAACTTGTATTATGTGTGTGAAATAATGAACAACCAACACACTCTGCAAGGCATGAAAAGGGTATTTATACTACCAATATGGCCAGATAAGGAGAGCTTGTAGGCTTTCCATGGGGCTTTTGGCCCAATTAGATTACTGTCATTACATTGGACTAACTACGGGCTTTGACTAACTATTATTGGTAGTGACCGATACTTTTCGTGTTTCTAACACAACACATTTTTTTTCAAATTTGTTGAACAAAATCAATGTATGCGTATGCTGAGAAGCCAACATATGTAAACAGAAAAAAATAGACATAAAACTAATATATACATATGCCCTCCAGTAGACAATGTCTATATGTGCATCTAAATTTGGTTTAGTCATATCATATGTTCATTCATTGGCAACTAGCAAGCATTATATAAATATAACAATAAGAGGGGGCGTGAGTTGAAGTTAACGGCCGTTAAGAAAGAGGACAAAAAAAGAATAAAAAAATCATGAACAGTTTAACGTGAGGGAGTGAACAGTAAAATTAACACTGCCCAGAAGTTATGAAAACAATCCCTGAAGTTATCGGTTCGTTGCAAAGTTAGTCCTTAACGGGTGTTAGTTAACGGTCAATAGTTAACGGGTGTTAGTTAACAGGCGTTAAGTAACCTTAGGGACTGTTTCCGTACAAATTTTCAGCAACAATTTACAAAAATTATCCTTGGGGTTATCAAGTTACGAGAATAGTTCCTGAGGTTATCCGTTGGTTCCAAAGTTAATCTTTAACGTAAAACCTCGCGCTTCGCAGCGTAGCGCGGGTGCAAAACCTTGTTATAAAACACTTTGCATCAAAAGTCCATAATATTAGAAATTTTTTATTACTGGTCTATTTTTTTCTAAACAAGTAACCCGGTAGACCCAACTCGATAACTCGCAATCTGATAGATCCGATTCCTTATAAGGTCGGGTTGGGTGTTAAATCTTATTTTTTCAAAACCCGATAGACCCGACCTGATATGTCTTAAACCGGTCTGATAAGCATCAAACATGACCCAACAACCCGATTGATATCCCTAACTACACCCACCTATACAAATAGAGATACGTCTCGATAATTGATGATAATACTTAATTTTTGGCTTGTAAACCCATTACTCTTGGAGTGCTTAGAAAATGTTAACTGGAACTCATTTTTGAATATTAAACCTACTAACTAAACAAGAACACTAAGAGTGAAAGTCATTACTTTATATCCATATTTTCAAACTAAACACCCTATAAGATTTAAGACTTAAACTAAACCATATATCACATCTCTAAAGCCTAAGGAACTAATCAGCATAACCGAAAGATAGTTGTAGCTCATATGTTATTAGTTATAAGATTAACATAAGTACCCGATTTTCTTTTTAGGCCTTAAAATACAAAAGTAAATAAATTACTAACCCGTGAATTCGCCAATTCTTTCAAAATTCGGTTTAAAATTATAAGTAGATCTAGCAAGTGTGACACCCATGATCAAACCAGGTTAGTTTAACTAATAGTGTTAGACTAACTAGGTGTTATGTGATTTGAGTTTTTGTGTGCAAGTTTATTTTGTGACTTTTGATATTATGTGATATATAGTATATGAGTTGCATTTTATATGGGAAATTAAGTCATTTTATTTCATTTGAAATGATGACCATGAGATAAAAGTCCATTAGTCATCATGTTATTTATAAGGGTTGAAATAATTAACGTAGCATGCATTGTTAATTTTGGTTCGAGATTATTAAGATTTGATAATTTAATCATATAGTGAGCAATAAAAATATTTTAGGAAAATTATAGGTAAAATAAATATTTACTAGTTGGAATTTATGTGTAAACATTTAAAGGTTTTCAAGTAAACATGTAATATATAGTTTTGTAATATATATATATATATATATATATATATATATATATATATATATATATATATATATATATATATATAATATTTATTTATTTCCAGCCTAAAATAAAAGGGGAAAATAAAATAAATATATTGGGGTGTTGTTTGGGCCGGCTCAAAAAAAGAAAGGAAAAAGAGAGGAAAAAAGCCCAAGTTTAATTAGGAAACAAATACACCAAATCTCTTATAAATACTCCTTTAAACACAAACCCTAAAACACTTTTCTCTTTTCCCTATCCGTTGTGTGTGTCGACCAGCCCTCAAGACCAACAAGGAGCCACCAAAATTATTTTGTGAAGAAAATTTGGGGTTAAGCTCGTGTGCGTTCGGATTAAAAGGTTTTGCGTATAACCCTTTTTATTAAAACTTCTTTTAATTTAAAATTACGTAACTATTTAATTGATGAAATTAGGGTTTCATAAAAACTCAGTAATTATGTATCTATGATCATTAAATATTAATTAGGTTTTAATTAGTAGCGTATCTATGCGTTTGATTATGTTTAATTAGTGTTAAATTTAAAGTTGAATCCGGGCAGAATTGTTGTTTGAGTCATAACTCGTTCATACGGATGAGTTTTATTGAGTTTATTGGCTCTAAAAATAACTACAGAGAATCTAATTTCCAATGAATTTAGTTTCATAAATTGAAAGTGAGTGGAAGTCAATCAAACCATTTTTACAATATTTGTAGTCGAATCTGAGTTTTCTGGACAGATTTGTTTTGTGTTTGTGAGGTCAAAAACCCTATCAAAACATTTTTCTTGGATGTGAAATTGAAGTTGGTATAAGGTCAATGTATCTAGTAGCCTCTATAATTTTTCTATATTTTTCCAAAGTGTTTAAGTATTTTTAGAAAAATCAAACATTTTTGTGTGCGAACAGATATGTTTCGGGACAGTTTGTGTTGTCGAATTTTTGAAAAATAGTAAAGCTTGTCAAACCCTTTTGGGAAAATTCGGGTAGGTTTAGAACACATTAAAGTTGATGTAAATGGGTTTTGGAAGTCAGAGGAGGTCGTTTGGTAGTTTATAAAATTCATAAAGTGACTTTAATTTTCTGCGATAAACTGAAAATGTGAACATTAGTTTATAACATAGTTAGAGCTTGGTTAAGTGTGGGAAACATGTTGGGATGGTCATAAATGTATTCTCAAACATTAGTGATCCATCAATTGAAGGTTACATAGTTATGGTTATAAGCCTTGACCGTGTGTAACCCATGTTATATAATTATGTAGATATTTGCTTGGATTTTGTGCGCGTGTGTAAGCTTTGAGGTGAGTTTCTCGTAGCCCCTTTTCAAATGTTTTCTTGGGATGAAAATAGATACAAAATTGTTTTGAAATATTTTCCTTGCTGTGATTAAATGGTTTTAAATTGGTTTTATTTGGACATGGTTATGTAGCTATATATATGCGATACAATTATGTGTGTAAGTTTACATGATACATATGTGGATACATGGATTCCTGAGTTGCGTGTGCCATTCCAGCCAAATATGGTAACTCTTATTGATGATACATGGATACTATGTTAGCTTGTTGTGATTGGATCGAGGGTAACACCTACCTACAATGCGATATGATACATTATGTTGTGATATGAGATTCATGATGCATGCTTATAACATTATAATTGTCCATTGATTTATATGTTTACAGCTTATTATTTGTTTCAATTTCAAATCTATGAGCTCATTAACGTAATGTTGACACTTGAGAGTATCCATTTTTAGGTTAAGTTAGCGAAGCTTAAGAGGTTGAGATTGCTTAGCTAGTGAGACTTTAGGTTCCCTGCATTGAAGACTTACTAGTTATCATTTACATTTCATACTTGATATACTTCCGTATTTGGTACTTTGTTATTTTGGATTTTCATTTATACGACTATGTATTGATGTGTTTCGATTAACCTCGATACAAGTCCCCTCTTGTGTCAGGTGTCGTCATGACATTTTGAATTATTTATGCATTTAGTTATTCTCTATTGTGACATCAATGTGTTGTGACGATGCCTATCGTGTTATGCCTTATGTTTCCGTTTTAGCGGGGTGTTACAACAAGCTATAAGAAAGTTAAATTACCACAAAACTAAACTATACTAATAATTGAAAAATAAAAATTTAAAAAGGTTGCGCTCTAAACAAAACTTTCACGCGCCGTGAGACAAATGAGGTCTCACACCGTGTGAATGCACATGTCGTGTACTGTTGGAGAGTACACGATGTATGCGTGCCCTAGTTTGGGAGAAAACAAACGGAACTTTCACCCGTCATATGCTATAGACAGGCACATGTCATATGGTGGCTCACGTTCAAAATTTAATTCAATCTGAGGTTTCACGTGTCGTATGTTATGGAAGAGCACACGCCTTATGGACTTGCAAAATTGAAATTTAGCAAACCAATCACTCTATACAAACGTAAAAAAGAAATTCTTAAACGACTCTAAAAACAAAAACTAACTATACAAAATTACTTACTTTGACATCTAAAATTCATACTTGCTCCTCGAAAATGGCGCCAAAAATTTAATGGTGTGAAATCTAGCTTTATATTTATATTTACCGTGTCCTTTATACTTTCACCAACACTTACTGGCAGTATACCCTTTCGTGTAGTATAGAGAGTCGGTAAGACCGGGTCATTCGTGAAGAGCGATGGATCCTATGTTATCTAGCAGGTAATTTAATTATTCAACTAGCGTTTTAAATCTGCTGATTATGTATTTAGACTAATGACTAAGAAAATTAAATAAAACAAAACAAACAGTAAATAATAAAGGTAAGATCAAGAGATAAAAAAATGCCCCCTTCTCATTCCCCTAAATTTCATCAATGACATAGTCCTAATTGCAATGTTCATCTAATCGTGTGTGAGTGAGTCTTTGGTAGAGGCGTGTTAGTATGGCCGCTACCACTTCTTGCTTCTTTTTAAAAGCCCGGATGCGCCATTCCATGTCTTGCCATCCTAAGCTAATTGCCCAAGCATTAAGTTACTTAAATGATATATGTAACCTATATTTTTGTGTGGGTGTCAAACCACTTAGTTTTCTTGATAATAAATAAAGATCCCTCCCAGGTCTAATAACGTTATTAACAGTACTAAATCGTGAACCCTATTGTCTACCACTTTTAACTAGGTGGTGGCCTTGTTATCCATATTCACCACCATTAAACATACTTGCCAAGGTATATTAATAATTCATATATGTGCCTTTCACTAGCCCCGTATACTAAACAACTATAATCAACTAGTATCCATGGTCGACGCAAAGGCATAAGTCTTTAGAAGTACATAAATCATCTAAGACACGATATAATAAATTAAAGAACTATAATCATTGAATCAAAATAGGTTTATAACAAGGCAAACGCAAAATGATAGAACTAAATCATGTGTGATAGTTCTTGGATCGTTTATAGCTCAAGGTTGTTTAGACCTCACCTAGGATGAATAAAAATGATAATAACATGCAGCGGAATAAGAACAAATCAATGTTATTTTAACAAGGTTTTTCATCATTATCTTTGTTAATACAATGACTACCACAAGCCCTAATTATACACGATCAACTGTAGAAAGGTTACCTAATCTGACAGGATCAATGAAACATTGATCTTGAGGCTAAAACACAACCAACTTTAGGCGTCTACAATAAGACTTGACACCTAGAAAACACACACACACTTTCCTGGTGTTTACATTTGACACTCTTAAAACAATACGACCTATATCTCTTTATATAATAGAAATATTAGGTTTACAAAGAATAAGTATTAGGAAATAACTAAATCTTCCTAACTTTTATAATAATCTTCTGTAATCTTCCATCATTTGAAGAATTCCTCCTTTGCATTTTAAGTCCTTCATCTTTCATATGTTTTGTCTTATCAACTCAAATATAAATCCCAACAATCTTCCCCTAGTTGATAATGACAAAACCAAAATAAGCACGAGCTTCTTCCCTTGAAGCTAATATATATGAAAGAATATAACTATACCACCAAGGATCTACAAGTTGCAAATCATCTTTGTAACGCCTTCTTCCCCTTTTTGTCATAATTAAATAGGGGACTAAAGTATGCAACTTTGATTTTGACAACCACAAACCACTATCACATATCTAATCCAGCCTTCCAACAACTCAAATTACCCTCCATGACGCGCCTTAAGATAAATGAGCTTGAGCAGTAGAAACTTAAACTAGCAGTACTAATAATGACTTACAGTAGTAAAAACCTTCACCTCATGTGGTGGATGTAAATGGTTAAACATTTTAACAATAAGCTTCCCCTGAAACCCATATGTTAACCATTTTATGAATCTTCAATTTTTTAGGCTCTATGTAATGATTACTGATGAAGAAAAACTAAGTATAACCAACTTGATGCTGAAGTAGAATAACCTAAACTTGTATCTTATATCTTGTATTATCCACGTGACGTCAAACTCATACCAAGACCAAAGTATAAGTAGATCGCAAACTCTTGACAAAATCCTCATCTTCTATGAGACACATAACCAAAGTGATAGCAAATGTGAGCATTGAGCACCTTAAGTTTGTAGATCACACACCTTTGCTAGATCCGTCAAGTCTTCGTCACAACATTGAAAACACAAACAAGTTCCCTCCTGCTAAAAGGTATGATAAAACACAAACCCAAATAATTCCACTTCAACTTCAAATAGGTGATAAACAATCTTCTTCGTAACCAATTATTGCAAAAATAAAAGCCTTTAAACGTTTACGAACATTGAAAACCAAACCAAAATCCAAACACTAAACACAAAAAACAAACAAACTTGTGTTTCACTATTCTGACCAAGTTCTCTCAAGCGTGTGGTGTTCGATAACATAAACCAACCGAGAACCAAAAAATCTTCTTTGTTCGATGTCGGTCATAACAGGCAGTATAAACTAGCAGTACAAATTTGCTAGCAGTATGAAAATTTACCAAGCAGTATAAACCACAAGGCTAGCAGTATTAACTTTTAAAGGAAGCAGTACTAAGTAATTACCACTGTTAAGGTTATTTGTGAAAATATATAAGATCGTTTAAGCTCAGGTTGTTTAGACCTTTATCTAGGATAATATCAATGTTCATAAGTTATAAAAACAAAGCGGAATAAGAACAAAGATATTCAACAAGGTGTTCTTCATTAATAACCAAACGTTCTTCATAGCCCAAATTCTAGATGATCAATTCTAGAACGGTTACTCTAACTAATAACATGAATCATAGATTCTTGAGGCTAAAACAAACAAACTCTAAGCGTCTACATTAGAGGACTTGACGCCTAGAACATACACATACTTTTCAGTGTCTACATCTTGACATACTTTTCTGGATGATAAAAACAATATGCCTGGACCTCCTTTTATATGATAAGGAGTCGAGGCTTACATGGAAACTAATAAAAGATATTAATGAGAGAATCAATTAATTATTCATCTTTATCTTTTCATCTTTATCTCTTTTTGACCAAATCTTTATTTTCTCCACCAGCTTGTAGAATTCTTCAATGACGAATTTGGTCCTTTTGTTTCCATCTTGTTTCATTCGTGTTTTGTCTTATCAAATCAAATATAATTCCCAACAATCTTGCCCTAGTTGATAATGACAAAACCAAATAAGCACGAACTTCCCCTGAAGTTAATATACGAATGAAAACTTCACCTTAAGCTACCAAGGATCTACAAGTTGCAAATCATCAAATCTTCTTCCCCTTTTTGTCATCATCAAATAAGAGACTAAAGTATGCAACTTTGATCATCACAACTATGAACCACTATCACACTTCTAATCCAGCCTTCAACAACTCAAATTACCCTTCATGACGCGCCTTTAAGATAAATGAAGTTGAGAAGTAGAAACTTAAACTAGCAGTAGTAAAAACCTTCACCTCAATGTAGCATATAAATGGTTAAACATTTCAACATTAATCTTCCCCTGAAACCTATATGTTAACCATTTCATGAATCTTCAATTCTGTAAGCTCTATGTAATGATCACTAATGAAGAAAACTAAGTATAACAAACTTGATGCTGAAGTAGAACAACCCAAACTTGTATCTTATGTCTTGTACTATCCACGTGAGTTCGAATGTATACCCAAACCGAGGTATAGGGAGACCGTATTCTCTTGACAATTTATCCTCATCTTCTATGAGACACATAACCAAAGTGATAGCAAATGTGAGCATTGAGCACCATAAGTTAGATCACACACCTTTGCTAGATTTGTCAATTCTTTGTCACATCGTTTCTAAGCACGAACAAGTTATCTTCAAAGTGTAACACCCACTTTAAGATATGATAAGAACACGTATCTAAGTAATTCCACTTCATCTTCAAAATAGGTGATAAATAATAATTTTCATAATCAATTAAACCAATAAAATAAAAGCCTTTAAATCAGTTAAAAACCAAAATCCAAAAATCTTATGTTTGTGTTATCCGATATTTGTCAAAGCTAGTAGTACTTCTAAACAATTATTTTTATCTCAATTGCACTATGAATTTACTATTAGAATTGCAGTCATCAATAGATTTAAGAGCATTAATTCAAATCAGTTAAACTGAGTTGTACTTTGGTTAGTTGATTTAATCTAACAATATAATGTGATGTTAGAACTTGACACTATAATAAATAACTCATTTATTCGGACAAGGCTAGCAGTATTAACCAACAATAATAACAGTAGTAACTGCTTTTATCCCTCACCAGTATAAACTCATGACTTACTACTGTTCTTCCATACTAGGCATCACAAAGTACATTAGCAGCATTAACCATCCTTGACAGCATTAAGTATATACTTGGCAGTACTAAGTATATACTAGCAGTATTAAGTATGTACTTGAGCCCTAGCAGCATTAACTGAGTCGAGCAGCACTAATTTAAACAAACAGCAGAAACTATATCTAAGCAGCATTAACTTTATATACAAATCCAATAGTAGTAACTGCTAACCCTAGCAGTAGTAATCATCCTATTACTAGTTGTATACCAGCTGATCTAGATCATTTCCTTGAAAGTTTCCATGTCTTATGATTTAAGCACGATAATGATCAAGAATAACATTAACATCCTTCTCTTCCAAATCATTACCACCATAGATACCATTAGTGTAAACCTCAACTTTATACAATCACGGCTTATCAAGAAAACCCTAAAAGAGTTTGAATGAATTCATACCAAGCCGTCTATACACCACATCAGATCCGAATAAAAAAATATAAACCCTCATTATCTAGGGTTTGATCAGTTAGAGTACAACGGATCAAAAAGAAACCCAAATAAATAGTAACAAAGCTTACCAATCGTATTGCATACCTAAACAGGTAGAGAGGACGATTATAAGCATCATTATAGCACTGAATCTTCATAACCCCATAAAACTTTCACCATACGATTTCTTGAAAATTAGAGTTTTTAGGGTTTCTTTAAAAACCTTGTAGATCCTAGATCAAGAGCCACGAGGCTCTGATACCAATTGTGAAAGCCTATAAGATCGTTTAAGCTTATGTTGTTTAGACCTTTATCTAGGATAATATCAATGTTTATAAGTTATAAAAACAAAGCGGAATAAGAACAAAGATATTCAACAAGGTGTTCTTCATTAATAACCAAACGTTCTTCATAGCCCCAATTCTAGATGATCAATTCTAGAATGGTTACTCTAACTAATAATAGGAATCATATATTATTGAGGCTAAAACAAACAAACTCTAAGCGACTAGATTAGAGGACTTGACGCCTAGAACACACACACACTTTTCTGTGTCTACATCTTGACACACTTTTCTGGATGATAAAAACAATATGCCTGGACCTCCTTTTATAGGATAAGGAGTCAAGGCTTACATGGAAACTAATAAAAGATATTAATGAGAGAATCAATTAATTATTCATCTTTATCTTTTCATCTTTATCTCTTTTTGACCAAATCTTTAATTTCTCCACCAGCTTGTAGAATTCTTCAATGACGACTTTGGTCCTTTTGTTTCCATCTTGTTTTATTCGTGTTTTGTCTTATCAACTCAAATATAATTCCTAATATTATTCCTTCCTCCCATGTTGTTAGCAATGCTTTATCTGTTACAAAGCTGTCGCTAATCCATCACTAAATTGCATTCTCCTTCCTCCCATAGCTTTTTGTGACACTTTTTAGTGTCAGTAAACTGTCACTTTGTGTTGAGGAATCATGGCAGTATAAACTATAAACTGACCGTACTAATAGTAAGAATGAGCAGTATTAATAAATACTACAATGAGATACCATCCAGTCGTGACAAGTTCAGACTAGTACTAACACATGAAAACCTTAGCAGCTCAAACTCTTAACCTGGCGGCATTAATTTTCTTAAAGCCCAAGTAGTACTAACTGCTAACCCTAGCAGTATAAACATATAATAGGCAATACTAACTTGTCTTGTATCGTTCTTGACAGTATAAAGTGTATGAGTAGTACCAATGAATGTGAGCAGCAGTAAGTAATATTTGAACCAAAATAATAACAAGAAGTTAGGACTTTTACCGCATAATAAATCCCATCTTATTCGCAAAGCATATTATCCATAAATAACCAATAGACCATGTTATACTGCATACCACGTCTTGTATCATCTACCCAATCGTTATCCTATTCTTGTCAACATCCTGGTTGTTTCACCATGCAAACCTCTTTCAATTCCAGGAATATCATTTATTATATCTTGCCTATTAGTTACGTGACCTGTTAACCAATAAAACCAACTATCATCTACATTCTTCAGACCTGCTGCTTCTTCACCATATCAAGAAATAAACACAACAACTTGTTGAGAAAATTAATGTTATCTTTATACAACCTAGAACAAGCAGCAGCAACAATTGATGAAGAATCCCTAAAAACGATTAGGGTTTAATAGCTATCAAGACCAAAATAATTCCAAGCAACAAACATCATGTTATCATGATTCTCCAAGCTGCTAATAACATGTAATCGTATACATGAACACCATACATCTTGTTCTTATTGAATTAGGGTTTAATAGCTAGTCACCCGAACGGGGATTGTCAATCCCTAATAGATCTATCCATTACATTCGCGCCCACATAATGTAATTCCCAATCACATCTATGCAATTAACAGTTCATGATCATGGACATAATGGGTTATGGTAACTCAGGCAAACACGTAATCATGGTATAAAATGTACACTTGCGTCCAATTTGTAAAAACAAAGCATGTTCTCACCCCAAGGATGTAAATCATTTAAATAATTGTAAAACATGGGGCTATGAACTCACCTGAGTGAATAGTCCTCTGGAAATTGATAATAGATATCCAAGTATGAATCACACCGTCAAATACCTAAGTAAATACGTCCAGTCTTAGTCTACAAGTTTAGGCTAAAGACTCAATGTATAAACTACAATAAATTTGCTAGTTTATATATACTGTTATCACTTGTGTGGTGGTGTACGTGTTTAATGTATTTGAAATTGTTTGATGGCTCTTGGGAAAACGGATATACTTTCTTAATAAATATACTTATTTATTAAGTCGTAAATTAAACCCGTTTAACGATTCTTTAAGCGTTTTATTATTTCACTTTTGATCACAAATATACCCTTAAGCTTCTAGATATTACACTTTAGTCCCTAGGTTTATAAAATATAAACATTTACACTGTAAACCCTTTAGTTTTGATAATTACATAATTAGTCCTTTAAGTTTACAAAAATGAAATTTAGGTCTTTATAGTTACTACTGGTAGATATAGTCATTACTACTGGTAGCATATTAGTTTACTGTCCTAGTAGAATAATATTGTCATTAGTACTGGTAGTACCATAATGGTTACTACTGGTAATGTTATAGTTAGTCCGGGTAGTACAAATGCATTCGTTAAGCTTATTTAAGTTTGCTTAAGCTGTTTGGCTTATTGATAAGCTCGGATGAGCTTATTTTGAGCTTATTGGGCTCGTTGGCCCAACAACCATTTACTGAAAATTAGTAACCAAGGTCCAATAAAGGTTCGTTTGGTTTTTAAAGGGTATAAGGGCCTATATAAGTTTCAATAAGCTCGTAGGTCACCTTAATAAGCTCGTAGAGCTTATTACCACTTCGTGGGTCCTACTGTTGGGCCTGTTGGGCTTGTTCGGCCTTATTGGGCCCGCTTGTGGCCCGTAAGTTTTCTTAAACATTTGATTCTTTCCTACGGGTTCATGTTTCATATAAGCCCTCGATAAGCTCATGGGAGCTTAATTATAAGTTGAGAGCCTTCACTAATAGGTCGTTGGGCCGGTTGGGCCCGAACGTGGCATGTTGGATCGTGAGAGGTCCATTGGTTTCTCTAACCATATATAGATTCGAAATAGTCCTAAGCAATTATATTTCGTTGTTAGCCCCCTATACACCAATCATGTTACCATGTAAAAAAAAAAACAAACATTTTGTTTTAAGTCGTGTATACCTTCCAAAGCCATTGTGTCGTGTTTTTCCTTAAGAGTTTACGTATGGTTTTGTCATAACGGATGGTTTTCTAAACCTTATTTGTTACTAAACACGGTACTTCGTTTTATCCCTTTAAGTTTTAAACACCACACCAGTATGTGAAGTGATTCCATAATACGACATCATGCTTCCTTAATTCATTTTATCATGCGTGTTCTCAAGCTAGTGCTATAGCCATACATACATTGACCCATAAGTTAGTCCATACGAAAAGAATAGCTTAATACGATGTCATAGAGTTTGAATGTGACTTAATAAAAGGTCACTAGCGCCTTGTTTAAGGGTATACGAGTAAAGTGGAGATCCACGTGTGTAAAACGCGAGCATACCAAATCCCAAGCTTCAATACTATTGTAAATACCCAACCCTACTCGTGTAAACTCCTTTATAAACTTGTATGACAACTAGGAATGTTTGTGGGTTCGAATGAGATCAAGGGAGGTGTTTGTTTGCGGTTTGAAACTCGAACTAAGGGAAGAGAGTATATATGATTGATAAGTGTAAATTACACATATCTGTTTATACCAAAAATGACCCAAAACAGACTAAAAATGTCAAATATATGCTTGTTTTTATGTTTTGTGTAAGCAGGTACGGATAAGACAAAAATCACAAGAAAACCGTCAAAAACGGGCAAACACGAACACGAGAAACGGAAGAGCACAAGAGAAGCCAAAGATTCAAAGCCAAAGCTAGAAAAAGTCAAGCTTCAGTCAAAAAGTCAATCCTAGCAAAGAAAAGTCAACTCA
Source organism: Tanacetum coccineum (assembly GCA_026074375.1). NCBI lineage: Eukaryota > Viridiplantae > Streptophyta > Magnoliopsida > Asterales > Asteraceae > Tanacetum > Tanacetum coccineum. The sequence goes on along the minus strand of BQNB010056492.1, from coordinate 8,376 downwards.
CAAAAGGACAAATCCCAAAAAGTTCCAAATCAGTCCTTTAATTCTCCAAAAATTACACAAATGATCCTTGGACTCTAAATGGGCCTTAATCCCTTACAAACTATACCCGGATCCAAACCCATACCTAGCCTTACCCCTTTTAATAAACTCCATGGGCCATTGTTGCCATTTTTGAAAGTTGATATACATTACACTTTTAAATAAACAAGACAGGGACTGAATTTGCAATTTCTCCAAAGTTTAAAACGATTTTTACCCCAAATTCAGTTAAAAAGAAAAAGGGCGCCAAACACTATTCATTCATCGTTCTCCCCAATTACCCAGGATAAATCATAAGGCTTTTCTTAATTGAGGGTCAAGGAAGACAATTCAAGTGATCAACAGCAAAATGGCAGGGTTAATTATGCCAAATCAAGCACTCTCATTGGCTCACTAAAGCCACGTGGACTCAAAGAAGCACAAGAGATGATGATTTTTACACTAAATACTCTCACACAAGTACACAAATGTCACATCAAGGATTGCCAGCTTGGCAATCCGTGTGAGATGAAAAAATGATCCAAGGGCTCAAAATCATTCTTTAATGATTGAAGATTTGTACGGATGTGATTCAAAGGAGCGTGTAGAGCAAGGCAGCCTAGAAGCTTCAGCAATGTGCTATAAATAGCACACCTCACACATACATATATATCTTTTTTTTAAACTTGTAATTTTCTTTTAAGTAAAATTTAGCTTATTAGTTTTAGTTAAGATGTAATTTTCATTTTTCAATCTCTTGTAATTTGTTTTGATCATTAATAAAAGTTCAATTTAGTTTTCATCACCTTGTTTTCAATTATAAGCTCTCATTTCCTCAAGTTTAACTTACTCCTACTAATAAGCTTCAAATAAGCTCTCAAAAGCTCTTATAAGTCTATAAGCTTATAATAGAGCTTAATTCAGTCTAATATCTACTTAAACTTAAAAAAAACAGCCTAATTACCTTAGCTTATGGATTGTGGACTTATGGAAGGGGATTCAAAAATGGAAGGAATCCCATGGACTTATACTAGCTTATCCATATGGATAAGCTAGAGCTAGTAGATAAGCTCTAAGAGCCTTTAAGCTTCTGTTAAGCTGAAGCAATTTGTAAGTTTTCTATTTACTTTCATGTTCTTTAAATTTTAGCTTAATATTACTTAAATAGCTTAGATCTGTCTATTAGTTTATTAATTGTGCTTAATTGCTTTCTAGCTGCTTATTTGTGTTTAGTTTAAACTTATTTTGCAATTTTAATAATCTATTTTAGTTTATATAGAGTAGATCTTAGTTTTTCTTAAAATCATACATAATTTTCATAAAAAACCAAAATATAGTAGCATAAGTGGTTAGATCTTAGATTTTCTAGTTATTCAGTTGTATCATGCTAGTTAAGCTTGTTTAAGCTAAATAAGTCTGGTATCATAGGTTGATAAATTAGAATTCAATTTACAAGCTTTTTAATCTGTAATTCATTATAGATGGTTTTGTTAAGAGGACTTGACCTCTAAAAGTCAAAATGACCTGTGAAATTTGTTTGAGTTAGTTGTATTATCATTTTAAACCAATAGAAAAAGAGATTTCAGAAGTTAGTTTTCATTTAAAAAAAGTTATGGCTTAATTTGTATGTCTCAGCACCAGGGTACTTTTACCCTTTCTTGTTGCTTGTGAAAATATGATCTAAGCTTTCCAAGGCTTATATATTGCTTGATTTAAGTTTATACACTCATAGTGAGTGAGTTAAGTGCAGTAGTTAAAGCCACGACGTTACCTGCATTTTTGTTTTGCATCTTGTCAAGTGCATCAATAGGAACCCTTAGCATTCCTACTGCTTATCTTTAGATCACATTTTAGGTCACTAAAGTAGATTATAGATTCTTAAATCGTAGGTTTTTTAGAATTTACATTAGCTAAATATAATTTAGGTCTGCTTTTAGTTTCTATTTAATTTCTTAAGCTTAATTTTTTGCTTATCAAAAGTCATTAAAAAATCTTAAAAAGACCAAAAACATAGCCGTTAAGAATTATTTTTAAAATTTTGATTTCTAAGCTTGTAGGTTGTGTTTTTTTTATATTTGGATTTTAGCCTTTAAGTATTTAATAAGTTTTCCCAAAAGCTAGGGTTCCTGAATAGCTATAAGTTTTCTTTAGTTTAAGTGGATTTTGTGTTTTTTAAATTTTCTTTCTGAGTTTGTAGGATTGATCTTAATTTTCAGATAGGGTAAAGTGTTTGTAGCTTTAGAAGCTTTTCATTTCTAGCTTGTAGACATCATAATCTACTCAGAACACTTTTTGCTTTTTCATTTGAGCTTAAAATGAGCTTTGTGCATGCATTTTAGTCAAATCAAAGTTTTTCAAGCTCATAAGCTACCTTTCTGAGGTCAGACTTTCAAAAAGCTCTTAGGAGTTTAATTTTGAGTTTCAGTTAATGTTCAATTTATAAAAAATGCATAAAAACATGTCTTCTTTAAATTCTAGTATTTAGTTACAACTTTTGTTCTTTGAGTTTTGAAAAATAAAAAAAATACAAAAAAGGGTGTATACCAACCTTGAACCCGTGACCTCTTGCACACAAACACACACACACTTACCACCATGCTTCATTAGCTCATCCGTCTACTTCTCTTTTCATATTGTTATTATACACATTTTCTTTTCTTTTTCTTAACATAAGCCATAACATATAAGCTTAATTATCCAGCTTATTAGATAACCTGGGTAAGTTTTCTTATTTTTCCTTTGAACTTTGTTGCATTTAGGATTTTCCCTGAATTTTTTTATATTTTTCTATTTAGTAGATTAATTTTAATCATTTTTCTAAGGTTTTAATTTTTGAAAAATCATAAAAAATAGAAAAAAGTTTTAGAAAAATACAAAAAAATAGTTTTTAGCATTAGAATAAATACTTTTAGGTTTACATTCAGAAAAATCATTTTCAACACTTTTAGATTTGAATTTTCATTTTAAAGCCTTTATTTTTAATTTTAAAAATAGGAATTTAATTTTAAAATAGTTAAAAATAGTTTTCTGAGTTTTTATGTTATTTTAGACTTTTCTAAGTTTAAAAATCATTTTTCTTAATTTTTAGGACTTAATTTGCTATTTTTTTAGATTTAATTAGATTAAAATAGTTTTTAATTCATAATAAATTCATAAATAATAAAAATAATGGTTTTCTTTTTCTTAAAATTTTCTTTTGTCCTAATTTAGGTTTAGAAATTTAGTTTGCATTTTTAGGGGTTAATTTTAGTATACTTGCTTAATCGTCGCGTTTTATTTGTCTCCCGTTAATTGTTTAAGTGTTTAATTGCTTTTAATTGTTAATTTTAATTGTTGCTTTTATTTAGTAGTTATAGATACTAAAAAATATTTTTTCTCTCATTCAAATCATAATCCAAGCTAAAGCAAGGTTTCAATTTCACAAGTCGTTGGGGAAACGACCCGGGTGATCATTCTTCCCGGTTAAATATACGTATTATATATTATATATATCTTTTAGAGTGAGCTTTTCTTAAGAGAGACTTTAGGAAAGTTCTTAATTGCTCTTTTGGAATATTATTATATATTTTATAGTGTATAAAACTACAATCAGTTTTTGGCGCCGCTGCCGGGGACTTGTGTTAAAGATTCCGTCGTTTACGTTTGTTGATTTTGGTTTGAAGATCCTTTCGTCCTCGAAAGTTTCATTTTTGTTAAATATTTCAAAAAATTAAAAAAAATATAAAAAGTAAAAAATATTTTCTTTTTCTTTTTAGTATAGTTATCATATAAAAAAAATCAAAAAAAATCAAAAATATAAAAAAATTTCCTTAAAAAGAAATAAAATACACAAAGTTGGTAAAAGAACACCAACATATAATACTCTCAATCGAGGTATTATCATAAATAAGTTCCGGTGAACTTGAAAAGTTCCCAAATCGAACCAAAGATTTTAAAACTTGCCATTTGTGTCACTTACGAAATACGGCTCACCTTAAGAAGAAATTTTTAAGAGCTACCGTGAAGTAAGTTGATTATTTGGTTTTAAGTTGTCTTCCGTGTATCCGTTTAAAATAGATTGTTAAAAAAAATCAAAAATCCAAAAAAAAAATTAGTGTAATTTTTGTTTACTTTTTAATTTCTTTATTTTTAGTGCATGCGCACTCGTTCTCAAGCTCGTAATCGAAATCGTCGACAACAACAATTAACAACGGTTATTGTTGAGGAACCCGAGTTTCCAATGGCCGACAATCGTACCATGGCTCAGATGCTACAAGCTCCCATCGAGGGATACGAAGATGCAATTGTTGTTCCAACAATAAATGCAAATAATTTTGAGCTTAAACAAACTTTGATTAATCTTGTTCAAAGTAATCAATTTACGGCTCATAATCATCTTTGATTTTTCAACAAAGTCACTTCTACGTTTAGACATCCCGAAGTTCCAAATACAACGATTAAGCTTTTGCTTTTTCCTTTCTCTCTCGAAGGTGAAGCCCGGACTTGGCTAGATAAGGAACCACCTCGATCGATTCTAACGTGGGATGATCTTGTCTCGAAATTCATAAACCAATTCTTTCCACCTTCGAAAACAACTTACCTTAGAAATGAAATCACCACTTTCTACCAAAAACCGAATGAAACTTTCAACGAAGCATGGGAACGTTTCAAAGGACTTCTTCGTCAATGTCCTCATCATGGTTTCTCGGAATTACATCAACTTGATACGTTCTACAATTCTTTGAATACCAATGATCAAGATGCTTTAGATTCCGCCGCGGGTGGAAATTTTCTAGATAAGATGCCTCGTGATGGTTTAGCCATTATTGAGAGTAAATCCAAGGTTCGTTATTCAAGAAGTCGTGCAATTGAACCAAGAGCGAGTACGAATGCTCCTCTTTCTACTTCTACACCTTCTAATTCTTTTGAATTTCAACAACTCGCCGCTTCTCTTGAAGACAAAATGGATATTCGAATGAGCCGATTAGAAAAGATGATTAGTGAAAAGAATGTTACGACTCCTGCTACCGTCAAAGCAGTCGAGGAAGTTTGTGTCACATGTGGTTCAAACCATAATTTCAACAATTGTCCGTTAACAAGGAATGAATTTCCCGTTTTTCATGATAACATTCATCAATTCCAACAAACCGCCGCCGTTGGCAACTTTGTTCAAAGGAATCCTCCTAATTTGGCAAATCAGATGAGACCACCCGGTTTTAATCAACCAAATGTTCAAAACAACCAAGGAAACCAAAGCCGATATCAAGGAAACAATTTCAATTCGAATCAAAACCGTGGAAACAATTTCAATCAAAACCATCAAAACAATCAAGGTCAAGTTTTTACAACTCACCAACTCAATCACACCGGTTTTAACCAAGTTCCAAACCATATCAGGCTCCTACGCCCCAAATTCAAGGTGTTTTGAAAACGGATTTTGAAATACGTCAAAGCAAATGATGCGGTGTTGAAGAACGTTCAAAATCAAGGTCAAAATTTGCAGAATCAAATGGCTAATGTTACGAGTTTGTTGATAAGCCTTTGTAATAATTTTAAAGACCCACCCTACTTCAAATACTGGTACTCTCCAAGTCAACCGTAAACTAACCCTCGTCCAGTAAATTAATGCTATCAACCAACAAAGAGCCGTAAAACTTTAGAAGAACCTTCGACTTACCTCTGTTCCATACTCCTGTTGTTTTAAATCCTCAAAAAGAACTCGAACAAAACTCGGAGACGTCAACGGAAAAAGTGCAAAATCCAAATTTGGAGAATACCACACAAGTCCCACCTCCGGAGGAAGAAGATTCCATTTTCATTGAAATCCCAAAACCAAAAGCAAAGAAAACAGTTTAATGTGAAATTCAAGATCTTAATTCTCCAAGACCTAATTCGTATCAATCTAAACTTCCATATCCTGAGAGGATGAAAGTGAGAGAGAACGATAAACCAAGTGCTCAACATAGCCGGTTCTTGAAGATGTTCAAACAACTTCGTTTAGAGATTGGATTGAAAGATGCTCTCGTCGAAAATGCTCAAAGTTCACAAATGGTTAAGCTCGTTGCCAAAGGAACAAAGATGAAACTCCGAGGAAGAAACGCAATTACACCATGTAAAATAAAAATTTATATATTGATTGTTTTGTAAAACGAAAATGGACCGAATTTCCCCATCATCATGAACAAAAGTTCCCGAGAAAGCTCGAAGATACAGGAAAATTTCTTAATTCCCATGAGCTTTACAGAGAACTCAATATTGTACTATGCTTTAGCCTATTCCGGAGCTAGCATTAACCTTTTACCTCACTATATTTACAAGAAACTTATGCTTGAAGCATTGACTCCTACTCGAATGACATTCGAGCTTGCCAATCGTTCAATTACTCACCCAATGGGCATAGCCGAGGATGTTGTAGTTAGAGTCGATGGTTTCACTTTTTCTTGCGGATTTTTTGTAGTGGTAATTTTGAACCGACCCAAGTGTTCCTATTACCAAGGAAGACCTTTCCTTCGCACCGCAAAAGCTCTCATTGATTTGTACGAAGAAACTTTGACTTTAAGAGTAGGAAAGGAAGAACTTGTTTACTATGCCGATAAATCTGAGAAAAACAAGGATAAGAATTTTGTTCACGCTATTTTTATCATTGATTTTTCAAAAGACGATCCGTTTAGTGGCAGTACCACTAACATTCTTCCTCCTAGTTCTTCTCTGATGAAGACTAGTGATAATTTTGAGAAGTTCGCCGATGAACTTGCTCCTCTTGATTCGTTACCACCAGGTAATGATGATTCGACTCATAAGAAGGACTTGCATGAAGAAAATTTTCAAGTTTACTCAAATCCTCTTTTCGAATTCAATGATAACTTCAAATCTAGCAACGTGAATCCTCTCTTTGAAGAGAACGATAAGGATGTCGAGATTAAGTCTTCTTCTTCCTTCACACTTACTTCACCGGAAGAAAGTGAATTTGAAGCTTATCTTGAAAAAGATTCGATTCCATCGGGAATTGATCTTACCCACCCTCCCACCCTTGAAGTTTCAAGTAGCAATCCTACTTCACCTACTCTCACCGGAGAGAAGGTTTGTTCATGGACAATGTCAATGTTTTTCTCGTTGGTCCGATTCGTATGGAAAATGATGAAACGAAATTCGATTAGGAAAAAGATAATTTGTCTCTTGGCAACTTACTTACATCAAAAACCAAAACCTCTTTCTCGTCCTCAAGAAGTTGAAGAAATCAAGGAAAAAGAAGACGAAGTTTCAAGTGATGTTCCAATCAATACCATTGTCATGCCAATTAGAATCACTTTTGATAATCCAATTGATTTTAATGATCATTTTTCCAAACCAAAGGATTTTAAAAAGGACTTAACCGTTGCATTTGATTTCACCGAATCAAGTATTTTACCACCTCCTTTGTTAGATTCTGACTCGCCTTTCATTGCGGAGTTGTCGGCTAGTATTACCTTGAATTCTCTTGGAAACGAGGACAATGTTTTCAAACCAGGTATACTAGTTTATCATGACCATTCATGATAAAAATCTGTAACATGGAGGAGGAAATTTAAAAGAGAACATTTCCTCCCGGGGACTCTATTATTTTTTTCAAGAAGAACCGTCAATTCCTCGTCCTTCGCTCCGGAACCAAACCCCCCCTTTGGAAAATGTTGAGAAAATGTTTTGAACCCGAAGCGGGTATTTTGATAACCAAAGTGTTTAAGGGTGTTTCTAAATCTCATGATTTTATGACCAATATTTTACCCACCCTTCCCACCCTTATTTCCGATTTGACCTTCATTCTCTTTCTTTCTTCATTCCTCTCTTTCGGGAGTGAAGACACTATTTTTGACCCCGGCATCTTCACTTAGAGCCGGTGACCTCTCATCGGGATGGAACTTTCATGTGCTTTTTCTTATCTAGATCCGGTGGCATTTTCAATGGAAGTTTCTTGCTCTAAGTGTTGCTCTCCCTAAGGACGAATTAATTTAGGGATTGAGTCGAGCTTGTGACTCGGTGACCAAAAACAAGCCGCTTCGTGGGAGTTTACCTCATGCTTATCCTTTTTTATTTTTCTTTCTATTTTTAATGTGTTGTGATGTGTTGTGGCTATCCTCTTCCGGTTTCTTGTTGTTTGTTGTTTGTTGTGATTTTTGCAGGATGAACCCAACAATTTCTGAAGCCTCTCGTGTTCGTTGTTGTGTCTCGTTTCACTCGAGTTTCCTATCCTTTGTTTGAAATTAGTTTGGGGAGATCCGATATCCTTTCATCTTATCGATTCACGTTTATCTTTGCATACTTCATAAACGGCTTAGATTTTTGTAGAACCCGGCCTTAAACATTGAGGACAATGTTTCGTTTTAGTTTAGGGAGGGAATATAT
>BQNB010056491.1:11951-38649 GCA_026074375.1 Tanacetum coccineum | reverse complement strand
CCAAACTTATGTTTTGTATCTTCAAGTATTTAGGAAATATGTTTTGAGGTATTCAAGGTATAAAATAAAGATGTATTTATAGCATGTGTTTCGCACATTTTAGGGCATCCACGTTTGCAAAAAAAGGGCATCGTGTATTATAAAAAAGTAGTGCAAGTTTAGTACGTAAATGTAATTTATAACATTTATATTGTAACCCTAATAATTCAAAACATTAAAAAAAAGTACAAAATATCTAAACAAAACTATAAACTGAAACACATACAAAATAAATATGAAATCCATCATATAATTCAATGTAAACAAATACGAGAAAATCCATAACCACCAAGATTCAACACAAGTATCAGAATTATTATGATGCAGAAGTTTCAAATATCATAAAAAAAATGTATGTAAAAAAAATAAGGCATCTAGTAGGCAATTTGAATTGATTATTCCTTGTAGTTAATGGTTGGAGAGCGGGTACTACGTTTCGTTCTCTTGTTAGCAGCAGCATTGATCGCATCTTTATAAGGACAAGTTATGCAATTTTGGCCTTCAACCCTTCCACAAACAAAACATGTTCGTCTTTTCTTGGAAGATTCAACTTCATTTTGTATCAATTCGTCCATATTTTTCAACCTTGTATGAGAACCAGAGCCCTTGTTGGTTGAATGCCTTGGAACTTTAATAACAACACTTTCAGGGATCTGTAACACCAAGCATTGAGCAGAATGTCTCTTTTTTATTAACACGTATTAAAACCGGAACCTCAGCTTCTGCTTTTGCCAAAAGATGAGACAATTCCAACCGATACAAATCCAACTTGTTTTTAAAAGGAACCAATATGTCAACAGTATCTTCAAAGATCCTAAGCAGATGAACTGGACTCACACGCAAAAGCAGAAGTATCAACCCATAAATTATCATCAGATTTAGACCATCTATCAAGCACATATTCTATTGGAAACTTGTTGACATTGTTCATTTGCAAAACATAAAGGATGCGACGGCATAGCAGCCCATATAGTTCATACCGTCTGCATGAGCAAGTAAGTGTGGTATCAGATGAAGAATACAAAACCTGCAAAAAAAAAAAAAAAAAAACATAAAATAGTGCATCTGTATACAAAAATTAGGCAGTTTTAGTTTACTATGTAAATCATGTTGCGGCACAACATATCAACTAAAATACATGTAGGACATAATACGATTAAATGTATACAAATAAAAGGTATCAATAAAAACAATATTTACTTACCTCATACACTTCAAACTAAGTGGAATCTTCCCATTTTTTCACACTCGTATCACAAATATAATACTTCTTGAACCGACCCATCTGTTCCACATTAACCGCCAAGCATTTTGCAATAGACGCTACAATTTCATCTTGTATTTCATAAAAGATGTTAAGCGTGAATAAATCAGCAGCTTCTTTCTCTAACTGCAAATCAGTTCGAAATTGAGGACGATTGTATCGGGATTCATGATCATTTTTCTTTTGAGTATACCGCTGAATGTCCATAGCAGACTCGAAATGCCCAATGAACTCCACCAATGTAAGATCGGGGTTAGTAAATCTGTTAAAGTACCGATTTTCAGACTCTGATCTCGATGTTGTCCGCATCAGTCCAGACATGTCCTCGTCACGAAGAAAAGCCGGAATCCAACGATGCCTCATGTTGCATAAATCACATAACCACTTGTGTTCACCAAGACCAAATTCGTCCATTATAGAAGCCCACGCCTGCTCAAACATATCAATGGATATGCGTTCGTTCCACACGATCCTACAAAACCGTTCTTTAAAATTGCTTTTGTTGCATACCGATGAACCAACCTGAACACATATTAAGTGCATCAAAATTAAAAAAGTAGGGCATCATAATCAATATTATTACCAAAACAATAACATTATAAATGTTCAAAATAATTTGCATATTAATATAAACTATGCATAGTTAATATATGCTGATGAAACAACAAATATTTTAGGGCATTTGGAAATTCCACCTCGATAGCTTGTTTCATGGAGGGGTCCTGATCGGTAACGACGACTTGTGGATCAGCAAGAAACGCCTTTTTGAACGATTGAAGAAGCTAAGAGGGAACTGTTTCATCAGACAATAAGCCAGCACCAAACGTGACCGAGCGATTGTGGTTGTCAAGCCCAGTAAAAGGAACAAAAACCATCCTGTATCTGTATGTGTAATTCATATTTCAAAAAAGGGCATCAGTGTCATATAACAAAGGGGTAAAAATAACAAAGGGGTAAACATGGAATCTTACTTGTTTGACCTGAAAGTAGCATCAAAGGATATGGTGTCGCTAAACCGCTGGTAGTTCAATTTCGCCACTTTGTCCGCCCAAAATAGACCACATAACGAATCGCCATCACCTTGGCAATAATCCATGAAAAAACCTTCACACCGCTTCTCTAGATTCTCCAACTTCTCAACCACCATTTGCGCATCCCGATCACCAATAAATAAATTCAAGTCACGCCTAAAATTCTTGCAATCACGCCCACATTCTCAAATCCACCGTACATTTCCTTCATCAACTTAAACGCCCTAACTGGCCCTACATTGGAATTAGCAACTTGCAACATAAACTGCTGTTTTGAAAAACCTAACTCCCTAGAACTCATCATGAATTGCATATCGTCTTGAGACACTAAGGGGTGATTGTGTTCTTCGACAAATCCATAAACCTCAAACATGTCACCGTCAACTTTCCTAATCATCATACGTGCTAAACAACCGGTTTTGCAAGAAGTATTTTTTCTAAACAAACTCCTAACGGCAACATCAATATTCTTACCAGTCCTACTAAAACCATCATCAGGCTTACTAACATTAGAAACATCATCATTCTTTCTATTTACACTAATTCCGTCATTAGTAACTTTACCTTTCCCTTTACCGTTGGCAACACTATTAAATTTACCTTTTCCTTTTCCCTTGTGAATGTTACAAACACTAAATCCGTCAAATTTATGATTGTCATATTTAGATTCTCTTTTTTTACCACCATGTGTACAATTAAAATACTTAATATCAGGAACCTCAGTACCATGGTAATTTTTTTCAGTACCTAGCTTGATATCAAACCCCCCAAGTTTCCCATAGTTTTTGTAAAAATCATAAGCTTGGTCTATTGATACAAATATGTGCCCCTTGATAGGTTTTAAACTATGTTCAACATCAGGTACCCATACCCTAGGTATATCATTAACGTTAACAGAAGAAACGTCAATAGAATCACTAGAAATCGCACTAATACTAGTAGTAAGACTGTTGTTACTAGAACTGGTATCAGGAACAGGATCACTAGAACTCGCAATAATACAAGTAGTAAGACTAATGTTAACTGTTATCAACAGTCATGCTAGACCTAGAAATATCAGGTATGTTTACAGATGTTGGTGATTGGTTCAGACGCAAACCTGTAAAACAATGGACATCGATTTAATTATACATGTTAAAAATTAGGGCATCACAATGTATAATAAAGGTGCATCAGCATGTAAATATTAAACGACTTGACAAATTACTAGACAATGTATCAAACATATGTATGAACAAATTCAAATAAAGCTAAATTATAAGCAATAGGGCATCAGACTTTAAATAATCATATTCACCTAAACTAGGGCATCCACTAACTAATAACACATCATATGTTTAAAAGTTCATACAAAACGCAATCATAACAACACGCATAGACATCATGTATACACATCAGTTTGTGATTTAACAAAAAAAAATCGTTTAAATCTATAACACTTAATAATCGCAACTATTAATGTTAAAACCGCAACTATTAATGCATAATCAAATCGATTAACATTTATACATAAAACATAATAACCGCCTCTATAAACATTATCATAATTCAAATCGATTAATGTTAAAGAATAATAACACATATAAAACATTCAGATTTCAAATTAAAAGCTAATCAGAATAAACATGAATTAAAAGGATAATGAAGATCAGATCGAGCCTTACAATTAAGATCGGATTGAGGCATCGAAACGTTATGGATGATAGTAACGATTAATAATTTTTGTGAGTTTGAGATATGAATTAAGCCAGCGATCGAGTAGATCGATTAAAGAGGAGCTTGTAATATATCCGATTGAATTATGAGATGGATTGTAACTTTAAATAGGATTAGAATTTGTAATTTTGATTGTACAGGGTTTACCCACTAGAATACAAAAAATTACAAACACCCCCTGTAGTTTAGTGCGAAAAAAGGGAGGGGAGTAAAACCTTATTTTTGTAAGTTTTCTATGTTTTCCACCAAGATAAGGTTTTCTCACAATCTCATCTATATATATGTATATATATATATATATATATATATATATATATAACTAAAAATATTTTCTTTTTGTGTGTTTTGGTTTGTTTATTTTTGCAGATAACATAGCATTAAATTTGGAAAATTATGGCGCTTGCTCCAATATACGCTCTCTCTCAGCTACATCAAATTATGGCCCGGGAAGTACCGTTTTCACTTAATTTTCCCTATTTTTATTTTTATGAGTGCTGACATTGAGGGCAATGTTCAACTTAAGTGTCGTGGGGAAGCAAAATAAGAAAAATTAATAATATAATCTTATCCCTCCATGTTTGCCCTAAAATTAAGCAAAATTCTCAACTGATAAATTTCGTGAAAAATTTAAAAATTTTCTACAAAATGTATTTACTTAGTAAGGCAAATCTAACCGGATTGACACTATAACTAGCACAAAATCACTCCACTAAATTGTGAGGATTTAAACCTTAAAAATTCGGGTATCCGCCTTTGATACCTAAAATAATTGACGCCTTTAGAGTGTTCGAGTTAATATTTGAATGCAATTGTGAGTGTCTCATCCGTCATTACGGCTGTGTACTTGTAGTTTTTTCGCCTTTTCTGTAGCAGTAGCAGTGGTATTGGTTGAAAATTATATGAGTGAGCCGATAATTTAGTAGCTTCAGAACTTGTGCTTGATTATCATTTACTAAACCGCAGTGAGGTTAATTTATAGACAAAATCGTATGATGAGAGGTAAAATAAATCCCATAAAAATGGGTAATTAACTTGGGATAAATGATGCTATAAAAGTAAAGTTATTTAATGTCATCAAGGACACGACGCAGGACAGAGGGCGATTAAAAGATCATGTCATTCTCTGCCCATCTTTATCTGTCTATAATAAGCAAACCAAGCTAGGTTCTTTCAATGATAAATATAACCTTGGGGTGGTCTTAAAAGAATTTGAAAATACTTAATAATTAACAAAGCTTATAAGGAAAATCTAAAGTAATATGTTTCATCTAGGGACATCCTATTTATATAATACATCTACTTTAAAGTGAATGATTTAGATCTATTTTACATTGACGGTCGAGATCAAGTAACATCAAGTGAATTTTTTTTCTAAGAGACTTCTACATTATTTGGGATATTGTGTTATGTTTGTGTTACAAAATGGATGAAGATATTATTTTCTAAAGTATTTCAAAGAAGAAATCCACCAAGAACACAATCATAACACATGTCATGGTTACAAAATGTTATGTTTGCATTTCTTTTTTGTTATTTTACAATCACAAACTTTGCCAAACATAAATGAAAATAAAACTTTATTTCCAACTTTTTAAAACTTCTGTTCCAGTAACTACAAGCTACAACCAATTGATGTAGGCTCAAGTGTTAAAGAACGAGCTATTTTATTTCTTGAGGCCCAGGATCGTGTGAAGAAAAAACCTTTATTCAAAGGGGAATAACTTGGGTTTAGAGACTCCGTTTCAGGCCCGGGACCAGCCGTTTCAAAGATTGGAACGGGGAGAATACATTGGCACTATATTTTAGGAGTTATTTACATTTTTGTGTTTTTTCATGTTTTTTAGACTTTTGTTTTTAGCATAGTTTTCGCTCGTCTGTCTTTCGAGGCCCATTTCAGTTTTTTTTGGGGTAAAAGGGTTTCATATCCCGGTAAATATATCACTCAAAAGAACATTGAAGAACAAGAATGTGGCATTGTACCACATTGAATACAAAAAACGCACTCATATGCGTAGAAAAAAACTACATGCATCGACACACCGATAACATGAGAACTAAAAACTTAGACTTTAAAAAAAAGCAAGGAGTTAGCCCATAGTCTACGACTTAAAAATAACCTACGTCATTGTGTTGCCGTCATCAACTCGGATATTCCGCTTCTCCAAGAATTGCTCTACTTTCTTCGACTTCTTAAATCTATACGTAAGCATTTTAAGTCTTACGTTGTAAACAATGATGTCACAAACTTGGGCAATAGATCGACTTTGATTCTTGAACAAACGTAAATTCCTTTCTTGACAAATAAAGTACGCCGTAGCTGCGAGAACCAACCGCGCAACAATGCTAACAATGGATCCTTTAGATGACAATGTCTTGCTCCAATCAACGATATCATCCCACAACAGGCCAAGATCATCCATATCAGCCCTAGATCGCACCACGTACCAAACCTGTGAAGAAAAACTACACTAAAAAAATAGATGGTTATGCGAGTCAGGAACTAGCTTGAAAAATGGACACAAAAATAGGTTTTAGTTGGAATTGGCTCCAACATACCATTGTCTAAGTGGGTCTCGAGTCTTGAGACGTTTCCTCATAATTAGCCAGGCTAGAAAAGCATGACGTGGAATACAATTAGGAAACTAGACGATAAGACCCCAATCAACCTCATTCCCTCTAGGTTGAAGGACGTCCCTAACAACATGGACAGAAAATAGATGCATTTTACCATGTAAATCTTGCCACACCAAACATTCATCACGATCATGTGTAAGAACAGGAGCCACACAATTATGAAGCATTGGAATCCTAGAATACCACAAATGAGGCCACGACCATACTCCATCCATAACAACGTCGGAAACCCCAATCAACCTCATTCCCTCTAGGCCCATTTCAGTTTTGTATGCTTATTTAATAATTGTACTATGATCATGGCTATTCAGTTCCAAAATATATGAAAAGTCCATTTTTGGCATTTTTTGCTAAACTTTTGCCTAACTATCGGTATTCCTTTCGAATCAACAATAATTAGAAAATTATTTTTGGTATTCGTTAGAATCAACAGATCCAATTTATGTTATCTCATTTTTAGCCTACATCACCAATCTTGCCAAATATACCAATAAACCTAGTGAAAAAATTGTGGAAAAAATCTAAATTTTATCATCATTCTTCCAGATGAATCTACACTCACTTACACCGATTCTATCATCTACTTTTTCATGTTTGTGTGGATGGAAACTGTCGATTGTGATGTTGAGATATATTGATGTTCTTTAAACAATCGGTTGGTTGTCCAAATTTTTAGGGTTTGGTAATTTTGCTTATTACAGAGGTTGTGCATCATACTTTGCAAGCTGGCGTGCACATGTTATCAGGAAAGTAACTTTCATTTAGAATGCATCTAAAATAAAGGGGCACGGGCTTTGATTTACTGATGGGAGTTTGATAGAATGCATCTGAAATAAAAAGGCACGGGCTTTGGTTTATTGATGTGTGTTTGATTTGGTTATCAGTTTAGTGTGTTTCACTATCACTTCTGACTGTAATTTTGATAATAAGTAATTATAATATGTGTTTGCCAAATACCCAAAATTGATTGTTGTGAATTGGTTTAGTAACAACTTTAACCAAGATGAGACCATCCGTATCTTGGCGGGGTGACCTATTATGGTCGCAGCCATGGCGGACGTGTCCTCTTTAATCTTTTTGTTAGGGTATTGTTACTGAATGTTAATTGTTTGTATTAATAAACATGGCCAGGTCTGGCATGTTTTGTCTCCATTCGTGATGAGGATTAGTATAGTGTATAATAGGTTAACTTCAGGCTAAGAGTGGCCGAATATGAAAACGACAACAAAGTGCTGTCATTTTTTGACCACTTTTAGTATTTACAGTGTGGCTCACTCAGTCCTGTATCTTGGCTTGGCGATCACACCGAGAGTGTGATTGCTGCCCTAAAATAATAGCCTAATGTATCTGTGAACTTGCGGATGTCTCCACTTTTCGGGTTTTTTTTCATGTGTAACCTTCAGAGACAAGGTGCGATTGAGATAAACTAAATATGTGATATATGTTTTGCTGTTCATAGGAAGTTTGATTACCGGTGGCTGTGATGAATTTAAACAGGTTAGATTCCGCATCTTGGCGGGGCAAATTATTAATTTTGCAGCCACGACGGATGTATCCGCTTTTTCGGATTCTAACCTGTTTGAGCCTCAAACCCTACTCTATACTAAGAGCAACAATGTTGTTGTTTCGAGTAAGGATTTTGTCGTCATCCGCTATGACTTTTAGTAGTATGTATAATGTTGTCTTAAGGTTCGTTGAAGCTGATTATGGGATTATTGTTGTTCGAATGACCCAATGGATACGTGGCAGTAGGGGTTGTGATATTGATATTGACTATAACAAGTCATGATGAATTTAAACATGTTCGATTAAGGTTGTGGTTGTTCGTATCTTGGCGAGGCAAATTATTAAGTTTGCGGCCATGACGGATGTATCCCCTTTTAGGATTTTTAAGCCTCACACCCGATTATTCCTGACTTTTTTCTTCTACCGTTATTTTGTACTCTCTTTGCTTTTGGTTTATTTTTTTTGTTCCTGTTTCAGACAGTTCTGACTTATGGATGGCGTATAGTATTCGAATAGAGCGACTGGGAAAGCATTAATTTCTGAAAACGAGGTAAACTGTCTTGTTTCATTTCATGTCGTTTGATATTTTGGTTAAAGTTATTGCTAATATACCATTTTTTTAGTCATGTTGTTTTTATGTGTGGGTTAAACAACAATTTTCGTTATTGTTTCATGGAATTTGCAGGCGGTAACGATATGATGGCGGACACTGTGGCTGCCAGTGCTTCTGCACAGTCGTGCAAAAGTGTCAAAAGAAGTTGTCAAGATCATAAGATATTTAAATATTATGTTTGGTACTAAACATAAGTTCTATTTTTCATCGACTTTAAAATCGTTTTTCAACAACTCTTTTATTTTTATGTGGGATTTTCATCAATAGGCTCATGAAACGATCATTTGTAACTTGCAGTGAGCTTCTGCATCAATGGAGCGATTTTTATAGCTTTCGACTTATGCTTTTGGAAGCAATCACAGAGAAATAGTACATTCTTAGCACATTGTTTCAAGAACCAGGTTCTTGGCAGAAGTGTGCCAATTTGCCACTGATGCGAAAAACTCTTTGAGTAAAAAATGCATTGTAAATTGATCGTTTGTAGCAAACTGTAGAAATATGATCATAGTTTAAAATTTCAGGCAGAAACAGAGATAGTTTTAGCTTCTTGGGCAAACGATAAAGGTGTTCAGAAAGCTTTTCATGTTAGCTATGTATGTTTCACAGAAATAATTACAGTAATTCAGAAGCTTACTACAAGGTGGTTATATTTTGGATAATTATTGTAAACTGTTTGTTGCGGTCAACTTGCATCTATATTTTTGGGCGAGAAAAATGGTGTCTGTAATGTAGTGATTAGACTAGAAGGCCAAGATATGAAGCTTAAAAAAATGGGTATTTGGTTCCTAACTTACTGTTGCACCAACAAGTGTCTTTAAAAGGTTATTATACAAGTTGCAAGGATAAAAAGTAAAGTTGATGTATTTATTATTGTTAGATGAATTGTAAAGTGAATTCCTACACACACTTTTGTTCAGTATAGTTGTATACTTTTGATTTACTCTCCAACTGGTGTAGTACAAGTTGTGAACTGATTTGAGTTTTATACGTTCTTGACTTAAAGATTTAGTAACATATTAGCCCCCGCCGCAACCGTCATAAGACTCATAAAAATATAAAAGCCCAAAGTTAGTTAACAACATCACCTCCCAAAAAGAATCTAAGACCCATAAAAATAGTTGCAACAAAAAAATCGCCTAACAAACAGATTGCACAAACAAGTTAGCTCCCGCGGTAACGCGTGGGATAATTTCCAACTCGTTAGAATACAAAGTCACCAAATGCGTTTAGTAAATTCTGCACACCTCTGTTTTGATCTAATAATGGGCCGGACTTTTACTGATCTTGGCCTGAACCATTACCCAGGCCTATCCTATCCTTAAATGTTAAACTGACATGCAAATTGTTGTTCTTATTCCAAGGATTTTCATGACTTAAACCTAACGAGGTTCGTAACCCGTGTGTCTTTGCGGAGCCCGCGATACTATTTTTGCAACAAACCGATAACGCCAAATACCATTTTTCAGTCGTTGGGACTCATATGCAACGAACCGATAACCTCAAAGACTATTTCCGTAACTTTTTTAAAAATACATATTAAACTTCAATATTTTTTGTAAAATCGTACACATGTGAGAAGCATTTGGCTCTTTTTGTTCGCAATTCGACGATCTTTTCAGTAACATTTTTTCCGAATTAATCAATAGATATGAGTTCCATATTTAATAAATAAAGTTTATTATATAAAAAAAGTCGTAAATAGATACAAGTTTAAAGTTGCTTTTGTAACTTTTAGCATACTTGAGGGTGCGTTTTATAATATATATATATTTTTTATATCGTTGTTTGTAAACTCTTTTTTTTAATCCTACTAATATAAAGTTCTAATATAATGAAATCTGATACATAATCGTTGTATAGAAAAGTGTTTGTTAACCTAAATACGACGAAAATGACTTAATGATAGATTTTATAGTCCATGATTTTAACAGTTCCTTCCAATTGCCTAACTTTGGCACCAATATAAGAACATCAAGTGGATAACCACCTGAAAATCGCTAGAGGCATGTGTGAATTATATATTTGTGAGAAAGAAAATTTATCGTTAAAAAAAATGTTTAATGTTCGTCGGATATTTTATACTCTAGTTTATATTACTATTTTGGTACATTTCTCTCTTTTAACAACATCAACCATGACCAACAAAGTAGTTGTGATAAACTAAGGAGTTTTTCGCTTGCGCACTGCGATGAGACAAAATAATACATTTATGGCGAGATAAAATTCTTTTATATGTTGATTTTGAATTGATACGTGCAGACATACAACAAAATTTGTTGAACATGCAAGAGTAAATTTATTTTTCTATTTTCTTAACAAATTAGAATAAAAACATTAAATAATTTAAATAAAATAAAATATCACATTTAAATTAAATTGTATACATTTTAAGGACTAATAATCTAAAAGGAAAAAAATAATTCAAAAACTAAAAATGAAAGTTTAACATTCATAAGAAAATAGAAATACGTAAACACCCTAAAGATGGGTTAATTAACAAGCTATTACTCTTAACTATAAACTAATAGTAGACAACTATATATCTTGTCTTACCAAACTTTTACGTAAACGTAACATGATAGTTATTAGTTAGAAAACCAAGCTTACAACGGAAATAATAGTTATTTCTTACATAGTATATCTATCAAAATAAGTGGAGATTATATACTTATGATTGAGTTAGCAACAAATCAAAAGAAAAACGATACATATTTTGAATTTTGGGGAGATCATTGATCTACAATCACATAATTATTATCAATGAAGTTGGTGACATTTTATGACAATGGTTTGATATGTTCCAGCTGAAAGTAGGGGTGAGCAGCAAAACGGAATAAACCGAATCGAACCGAAAATAACTGAATCGAATTAATAACATAACCGAATTTGCCAAAATCGAACAGAATCGAACTACGAATTCGATTCTCGGGTTGGATATGAGTTTGACAGTGTGAACCGAGAACAATTTTTATAAATATATATATTTTTATATATTTTATATATATAAAAAGATTAATAAAATTTTATACTAATATAAAAAAACACTTTTTATTCTTGAAATAATTTTTTTTTGCTAAAAATATATGTAGTTCTTTTTATTTTCAAAATAAATAGTGTAATTCGGGTCCGAAAACCGAACCGAATTCAAATTCGTTTTTTCGGGTTGACCCAAAAAAAATTTTAACCGAACAAACCGAATAACCCGATAACCGAACCTATCAACACCCCTAGCTGAAAGTGTAAAGACTACGTGTTTAAGAAAATAAAAAAACCTTATAAGAAAATTTCGCGTTAAACCCGTTTTTAGTGTTTTAAACGTAAACATGTAAATTTTTTTTTTGGTATTATCAACAACCAAGTATCCAAGTTTTCAAGAATTTACGTGAAGCAGAGAAAGCGTTTTTGAAAAAAATGTGGCTTATGTTATAGAATACGACATATAGGGCAAAACCCTATACCGTATACGGCTATACGACGTATAGGGTCAGAGTTAAAAAAATATCTACGAGCATTTCAATTAAGAAAAAGTAAGTAACTCCCAATACTGTCTTTCATGGGTTATGGGTCCCAATATCGTCTTCCACAGTGTATGGGGAGGTTGAGACGTAGACAGCCCTTCCCATACCAAAGGTAGAGAGGCTGATTCCGGTTCTACCAAAGGTAGAAAAGACCTCCGGCCTTTGTAGGGGGTGAGGATCGAACCCTTGGCGTGTGAAGAGGTAGGTAAGGGTGTTAACCACTTGATTCAACTCTACTCTTTATGAGCATTTCAATTACATTACCTAAACTCAAAGTCCATATAATATAAGATTAGTTTTGCAATGTTTTATAAACATGGACTTAATGTATAAAAGTTATGAAAGTTGAAACATTTTCAGCAACTATGTTTGAGAAGAGAGTTTTGGTGCAACAACATGATAGCGAGTAACATCTAAAGTACTTTTTTTTAGAGAAACTATAATTGTGGTTAGCCAAATTTATGATATGAAAATAATGAAAGATGATAAATATAATAGCTGATGACAAAAAAGTTTAACTAATAATACTGAAAGTGAACTGAATTTCCCAATCATGTTCAAAATCTTAGGTGATTCATGATATGTTATTCTTGGGGTGTGTGTGCGATGATGTGATAATCCTGGATATCTTCTAGAATCATGTAAAAATCTATTTTCCGTATAAAGTATTTCGACCCTATCAAATGCCTGGGTTGCACGAAATCTCTATCGGGATAAGACTAGAAGAGATACACTTTGTGTTCTAGGCACAAGATCACAAAGTAAGAAGATTAGAGGAATTGTATATGTTTTTCGTTTTATTTAATGAGACTAATGAATTTGTTTTTAAAACAAATTCTAGATGACGGTTAAGTAGTTAAAGTTGGTTAAAACCAACTTTCACAACTGTTTTTCAACAGTTACACGACTAGCGGTACTAACTATTTAGTGCTAGCAGTACTAACTATTTAGTACCGCTAGTAGTATAAACTTAGTACCGCCAGTATAAAAACTTAGTACCGCCAGTATAAACTTAGTACCGCCAGTAGTATAAACTTAGTACCGACAATGATCTCTGCATTTTTGTCATGGTCGAAAACATATTAACTCAACGAGTGTGTACTCCACACTTCCCTAACTCGTATCCAAGCTAAGTATGAAATCTCATTAGTCTCTAGTAAATCGTCATTACCTAAATGGCCGTTGATGACACTAAAATCACCAACAAATCCCCCCCATTTTAGTGTAATCCTTGATTTACTAAAACATATATAAAGATATATGCAATTATGTTATAACCAACATAACGAAACAAACAAATGCATAAATGAAAATGTCTTGCGATTGAATTTTCATCTTAGTATAATACACATTCCAAATATTCGAAAATCGGGGTGTCGTAACGATTGAACCCGTCAATCCATTTGAATACCTGAAGATACTATACACATTCGTTTCTACAACACTCTAAAGTTCATTTAACTTGACACTTTACAAGCCATGTGTCCCAATCCATTGATGAACATATAGAAAGCTAACTCCAAAGCATCTGAAGCTGCCTAAACTTCATGTTCAATAGGTAGTCCTTTTATGATCTTGCCATGCCAATGCAATTTTTCAAAAGAACCATTAAGAAGATAAACTTCAACCTAACCATCACTTGCAGGTCTGAACACATACCTCGGGAAGATGAAACATGTGTTCCAATCTCTAGCTATGAGCTTTCCACATTGAATTCAGCTTCTAACGTTGTATTAGAAGGGAATTGGGTATCTCATAGATAGTAGATTTAGATAGACTTTAAACTCATACCTAACCTTGACTTAATCACGAAGTCCCTAGCTTAACCCTTCATCACGTTGTTAGCTAAATTATGTTGCAACTTTACAATCTCAATAGAGATCACATGATTAATGTCCTAATCATATTATGTCTAACACATAAGTGTCTAGACTTCCCATTAATACCTAACTATACGCCTTAGCCATCGTGGGAACCTTATCACATCAGATAGATATTGGTACTTTTGGTTTTGACCATATTGGAATCTCATATAGCAAGTTTCTTAGCCATTCTGCGCAGTCAATGTCATAAACTCAGATTCCATATTTGGACCAGTGATGCGTGTTTGCTTCTTGGAAGCCCATGAAATGGCACCTCCCTAAGCAGGACATTTTGACATATCCAACTAGCATCTGTATAACCTTCTAACACCGAAGGATACCTAATATATGATAAACCAAAATCCTTGGTACCTCTCAAGTACTTAAACACCCTTGTTATTGCTTTCTAATGTTGTCCACTAGGATTACTAGTAAACCTACTCAATTTTCCAACAGCATAAGCAATATTTGGTCTAGTACTTGTCATAGCATACATAAAGTAGCCAATAGCTCTTGAATATTCAAGCTGATCTATAGGTTTCCCTGTATTAGGCTTAAGCTTTTCTACCGGATCCATAGGAGTACTCACCGGAGAACAATCTTCATGATTAACCTTCTTGAGAATTTTCTCAATGTAGTGAGATTGTGTAATGACATTCCCCTTATTCTCATGTTTAATCTTTATACCAAGAATAACGTCCGCTTCTCCCATATCTTTCATTGAAAAACTTGACGACAAGAATTTCTTAGTTTTATCAACTTGATTTTGGTCAGTTCCAAAAATCAACATGTCATCAACATATAGACAAATTATGACTCCTTTACCAGAATTATCAAATTTGCTATATACACACTTGTCAGATTGGTTTAAATGAAAACCACTTGACAACACAACCTCATCAAACTTTTGATGCCACTGCTTAGGTGCTTGTTTCAGCCCATACAATGACTTAACTAGCTTACACACCTTATGCTCATTACCAGGCATAACAAATCCTTCCGGTTGCTTCATATACACTTCTTCATCCAAATCACCATTCAAGAATGCTGTTTTGACATCCATTTGATGGATCACTAGATTGTGAATAGCTGCTAAAGCTAACAACAATCTAATAGTAGTGATACGAGCAACTGGTGCATAAGTATCGAAGTAATCGATCCCTTCCTTTTGTCTAAAGCCTTGGATTACCAATCGAGCCTTGAATTTGTCAATTGTTCCATCAACTTTCATCTTTCTTTTGAAGATCCATTTGCAACCTAAAGGTTTGCAACCAGGGGGTAAATCAGATAGAACCCATGTATTATTTTCCATAATAGAACCAATCTCATCATCAATTGCTTCTTTCCAGAAAGCAGCATCACGAGATTGCACAGCTTCATTATAGGTTCTAGGATCTTCCTCAATACTATAGCAATATGAGTATTGTGATCCAACTTGATCTCTCGATCCCTCAACTAAATATAGCTGAAAATCAGAACCATATGATTTAGCTTTCTTAGCTCTTTTACCTCTTCGAGGCTCGGGAGTCTCACTTGGGACATCATCAGAATGATCATCCCTTTGAGATTCTTCCAAATTTGGTATAATGTCCTTTGGTCTAGGTATTGAAGAGAAACGGTTCTCATCAAATATTGCATCTCTTGATTCTATAATTGAGTTTATAGAAACAGAGTTATTAGGTTCAATAACATAAAACCTATATGCCTTGGAATGTTCAGCATATCCAACAAAGATGCAATCAATACCTTTTTCACCCAAAGTTTTCCTTTTCGGGTCCGGAAGCCTTACTACGGCCCTACAACCCCAAACTCGCAAATATGACAAGTTGGGTCGTTTTTTATACCAAAGTTCATATGAGGTAGTTTTGTTCCTTTTATTAGGAACCCTATTCAACAAATAACAAGCCGTTAACATGGCTTCTCCCCAGAACCCCTCACTCAAACCTGAGTAAGATTACATGGAATTAACCATTTCCTTAAGAGCTCTAATTTTCCTTTCAGCCACACCATTTTGCTGTGGTGTGTAAGGAACTGTAGTTTCATGAATGATTCCTATATATTGACAAACTACGTGATCAAGGGAATCCAACAAGTCTTTGTTATTGACTTTATGTTTACGGCGTAATCTTGTAACCATTTTCCTGGTTACGGCGTAAATCAAATGGTTACGGTGAAACAGAAGATCCCCTACGTATAGGTTACGGCGTAACAAATACCAATTGATCTTTTAAACTTCACCCAATGGGTTTACGGCCCGATCAAGACACCAACCCAAATTTCGGTCATTTAGCAACAAAGAAAACGAAATGGAAAGAAACCCATTTAAACAACAACTTGACAAAATAACAGCAGGTCGAGCATAAATCAAATATTAAATAAACATGATGAAGATTTTATCATAATTTAATACTTCATATTATTATATTAAAAATTTGAACGGGTAGATTCAAATTAATGACCAAGTAATTTACAACAAGTCATTTAATATAATAATAAAGCCAAATGCAATGTTTAAACGATAAACATGAAACCAAAAACATGGCAACATCACAAAACTGATCACATGTCATTTAACGCAGTTTCAACGTACAAACTACAATAAGTGCCAAATGCAAGTAAATGCAAGTTTCTAAATTCCATGCAACATTACGAAATTAACACAAACATGATTTATAGTCTACTAATCATATTGGCGTTTTATGATAACATTAATTCCTTGCATTTACGCTATCTTGTTTATTGTTATAATTTCATATTTGCTATCCATATGAAATTCAGACAACAAATTAAGTATCATATCAACGCCCATTAAACAGTTAGACATGCAGTTAAGTTAACATACGTATTGTTATCCACACGTTATCATATATGTCATGCAACTGTTATTATCAAATTAGAGACTATAAGGAGTAGAAGATGCGTACTGATCACCGACGTTTGTCGATTTCACCATTAGAGCAACTGATTCCAAACCAACTTTCACATCAGTTACCATCGTAACAATTCACACATACTTGTAAGTATGGATGAATCATGTCGCCTGTAAACCTTCTTCTGTTAAACTCCCACGATGACTCCTTCCAGAATACCATATCTCCATATTTCCTGTTGCGTTCATTTAGTCACAGATTCCGAAAACGTCTTTGATCATTCAAAATACCATGATCCTTCATGTCTTCTTCAAACAATCTGTTTTCCATCTCTTTTAATAACACTTTCACAAATTTCATCCATGATTATCACAAACAAAATACTTTATACGTTTGTTAGATATTGGGGTGTGTGTGCGATGATGTGATAATCCTGGATATCTTCTAGAATCATGGTGTGTGTGAGATGATGTGATAATCAATGATATCTTCTAGAATCATGTAAAAGTCCATTTTCCGTATAAAGTATTTCGACCCTATCAAATGCCTGGGTTGCACGAAATCTCTATCGGGATAAGACTAGAAGAGATACACTTTGTGTTCTAGGCACAAGATCACAAAGTAAGAAGATTAGAGGAATTGTATATGTTTTTCGTTTTATTTAATGAGACTAATGAATCTATTTTTAAAACAAATTCTAGATGACGGTTAAGTAGTTAAAGTTGGTTAAAACCAACTCTTTCAAAAACTGTTTTTCAACTGCTTACTGACGACTAGCGGTACTAACTATTTAGTGCTAGCAGTACTAACTATTTAGTACCGCTAGATAGTTAGATAAAATTAGTACCGCCGGAGTATTATAATCTTAGTTCCGCTCAGTATAAACTTATACCACCCAGTAGTATAAACTTTGTACGCATATGATCTCTGCATCTTTTGTCATGGTCGAATTACACATATTAACTCGACGAGTGTATACTCCACATTCACCTAACTCACGTATCCCAAGCTAAGTATGAAATCTCATTTTGTATCTAGTAAATCGTCATTACCCCTATAATGGCGTTGATGACACTTAAATTCACAATCATGATGCAAAATAAGTTTGTTCTGTTACAAAGGTGAATATGCATATGGTACTAGCACCAACCAACATTGTAATACGGCAAGGACTACAGTTGTCTTTTAACAAAACCGGCTTTAACACTTATGAGATTATGTTTGTTTGCAGGCACATGAAACTCTCGAGCAATCTTATGTTTCAAAGTTCCCACTGTTTCGAACAACTGTTGTACATTGATTTTAAATAAAAATACTGATTGAGAAGTTCCCTCACAAACTTTTGTTTTGGCTATAGAAACAGAAACACGTCCAGCACTCACAAGGGGGTAATTATCAAGGCAATAGTTTTATCAAGGCAATTAAATAAAAATAATGATTCGTATTCATTCAAAAGTAGTAATTTGAAACATAAGACAGCAAGCTGGATACAAACTTGTTTAGCTTACAAAAACAAAATACATATAATGTTAATGTGATTTTTAGGAAGTGTACTTACCGTATGTTGAGCCAAGAACTGATCCTCTGGGACACGCACAAAATCATCATCGATTTGGATTGTACCCAACTTAAAATGTCGAAATAGTTGAACATGTACTTCATCATCCACTACAACATTTAACACTATCCCCAGCGACAATTTTGATGTTTCCCGGGTGACTTGTCGCTGGGGATAGGTTTCCCGGGCGACATGTCGCCCGGGATAACTCGAGCGGAAAAGCTCGAATGGGATTCCTTCCCGGGCGACTTACCCGGGCGACAAAGTCGGGCCCACGTAGTTTCAGTCAATGGTTTGAGTGCCACGGTGGAGGCTTTTCCCGGGCGACATGTCGCCCGGGAAAGTGGTGTTAAAAAAAACTAATTAGCGTTGATTCTTTATTAATTAAGTAATTACGTAGAATCCCGGGCGACATGTCGCCCGGGAAAGTCTTGCAAAAATGTTGACTTGTCAACGCTAATTACACTTTTGTCGTTTAGTTAAATCTTTCCCGGGCGACATGTCGCCCGGGAAAGTCTTGCAATAATTTTTTTTTAATTATCCCGGGCGACATGTCGCCCGGGAAAAGTCTGCATTTTTTTTTCAGCCTGCACAGCAGGCCTATTTCCAGATTTTTTCCGGAAAAAATCCACCAATACTAAAACCTGTATAAACCAATATATAATCTACCCAAGTACATTACAACTTGTACCAAAACACAATACAATATAATGGATCAACGGATTTGATATAATAAAGCTAAATACGTCCAAAATCCGAATAAACACAATATAGTCTACAAAACGGGTGACGAAGTCACAAAACTTGCATTATCCGCAAGATACAAGTCATGGAGTCACCTAGATAACATGTTCTAAACGTACGGGGAAACAAATATTCACATAAGGGTCGCCAATATATACTACAAGACACAAAATAGCATATACTTACCCAACATCTCCTAACTATCGTCCTCATCCTCCCCATCCTCTCCGTCGTCCTCATCATCTACTGGGTCATCATCCTCGCACCCGCCACTCCCGCTGCCACCACCATACTCAGGATGTGACTCAAGCTGCGTAAGCATCTGGGAAAACTTGTCGTCACTCCTAAATATCTTCATGAACATGTTCACCTGTTTCGTTAGGGTCTTCTCCCTCTTTTTGAGCATAGCGACATCGGAGGAGTGCGTGCATGGAGGCGAGGGCGGAATGACCGTGCCCCGTCCCGGTAAAATCCTACCAACACCGGGAATGTGTCCCCGCTGCTTGCCCCTGCGAACAATGGCCATGATCTCATCTTCGGTGTAGGGCACACCCGAGGAGGTGTTGGAGCCTAGACCCTGTAGCCTCAACATCTCATCCTATGTAGTCACAAAAACACAAGATAGTTAATATATTAGTCGGGTTACTACATTATTACTCGACAAATCATTAAAGTACGTGTTTTGAAACAAAACTTACATATAGAGCTTTGTCCTCAGGGTTCACGAATTCGCCGCCAATAGTATGTGTCAAGAAGAAGGTATGGATCAGCGACGGGTACTCTCGAGTAGCTGAGCTCTCCATCTGCACATACACACGTATATAAGATGAAACAAGTTAAAAACAAAAAATCACAACACACCAATATATATATAGGGATGGGATCATGAGAAAACCTAATTTTGGTGGAAAACCCAGAAAACCCAAAAAAACCAAACAAATGCCCTAAAAAAACCAAACAGATGCCCTAATTTTTTCAGGCTAAAAATTGTTTTTTCAGGCAAATATGGCCTCGATTTACACTCTGTAAAAACCCAAAAAAACCAAACAGATGCCCTAATTTTTTCAGGCTAAAAATTGTTTTTTCAGGCAAATATGGCCTCGATTTACACTCTGTAAAAACCCAAAAAAACCAAACAGATGCCCTAAAAAACTAAACAGATGCCCTAAAAAATCTTTTATATAGCCTGAAAAAATTAGGGCATCTGTTTGGTTTTTTTAGGGCATCTGTTTGGTTTTCTGAGTTTTCTGGGTTTTCTAGCAAAATATGGTTTTCTCTAGAACCCATCCCTATATATATATATATATATATATATATATATATATATATATATATATTAGGCGTTCAACTGTATAGTCGATATTGCTATGTTATACACTTAGGGTTTAATCGGATGAAGTCGATATTGCTATGGGTTATACATTACCGTTCAACCAGAAATCAAAACAACCCAGTGGAGTGAGTCGTTACTGGGTAACCATTGTTACATTGTAGTTCAACGGATGAGTCGAGATGCTATGGTTATACATTAGGCGTTTAACGGATGAGTCGATATGCTATGGTTATACATTAGGCGTTCAAAGGATGAGTTGATATTGCTATAGATTTATACCATTAGTAGTTCTCTTGGAGTAGATCGAGATGCTATGCGTTATACATTAGACAGTTTCATCGGATGAGTCGTTTGGGTATCGTTGATACATTAGGCACTTCATCGGATGAGTCGATATGGTATGCGTAGTTTTTGTACATTAGACGTTTAACGGATGACGTCGAGATGCTTGCATTTTTACATTAGACGTTACAACAGATATGCAGCTCAGATGCTATATGGTTTATACATTAGGGCGTTCAACGGATGTGTGATATGCTTATGGTTATAACATTAGGCGTTCACACGGTGAGTCGATCAGCTATGGTTATACTATTGACGTTAATCGTGGATGATCGAGATGCTATGGTTATAAATTAGACGTTCAACGATGAGTCGATATGGTATCGTTATACATTAGGCGTTCAACGGCATGAGGACGATACGGTATCGTCTGTTTGCATTAGGCGGTTCAACCGATGAGTCGATATGGTATCGTTGTACATTAGACTAGTTCACCACGGACTGGGTCGTGATGATATAGTTGTATATTTAGACGTTCAAGGATGAGTCGATATGGTATCTATTCGTACATTAGCATTCAACGGACTGAGTCCGTTATGCTATCATTGTACATTAGGACGTTCAACGGATGTCGTCGAGATGTATGGTTGCATATTAGTCGTTTCAACGGATGAGTACGAGATACAATGGTTTATTTCTTTAAATGTGTTCATCAGGATGGTCGTATATGGTTATCGTCTATACATTAGGCGGCAAGGATGAGTCGATATGTATTCATTGTATCTTTGACGTTCTAACGGATGACGTCGAGATGCTATGGTTGTACATTAGACGATTCAACGGATGTTTATGAATTCTGTTTAGTCGTCTGTTATCTACAATGTGGTATGCATAATATTTACAAATCAATGTATGTTTTGTGTGAGTTGACGAATGTGCATCTTCGAAACAGTTACGGATATTCATGTTTAACTATAGAAGGGTTAGTCATATCGGACCGAACCGAAACGATGAAGATGGAAGATGTTTTTTTACTATTATTTGATTATTTATCAAATATATTAATTATAAGTAAAAATTAATATATTATTTATTTATTTTTAATATATTTCAACAAAACTTAAATATATTATTTATTTGTATATTCATTGATAATTAAAAAAGCCCAAAATAAGAGTTATGCTCTATCCCGGAGCGCAGATTTTCGCCCGGGAAAGCCTGAGCGGGAAAATTTGCGCTCATAACTTTGCGTTTAATTTTTTGTCAAATTTTATCGAAGCGTGACCCGGGCGACATGTCGCCCGGGAACGGCCTTGACCACCGTCACGATCCGCTAATTAACATAACTTGTCTCTTAAAACGTGTCTTCGTATTTTTGAATCTCTTTCCGGTGCGACATTGTTCGCCAGGAAAAGTTGAGCCTGGGAAATTTACCGCTCAAACTTTTTCGATGACTTTTTTGGTTCAAACTTTTACGAAAGGATCTCCCGGCGACTGTCGCCGGGAAAGTTTTGGCCTATCTTGACATAAAAAATACTATCAAGATTTGAGCCACGTAGGACGAATTTTTGTCGTTTAGCGGGGTTTCCCGGGCGACAATTGTCGCCCGGGAAACTATCGTCACCTGTTCTACTTTTTCTTGTAGTGATCATCCATTGTTAATGGAACAAATGAATCGTCATCATATAAATCTATGGCTTGGACAACGGTAAAGTTATTCCACATACTATATAAGTTAACAAATGAATCGTCATCAATGAAAAACATATCACAATCTCGCACTTTACACAACCTAAACATAAGCTATTACCTAAACTTTCAAAATCTACCAAAATATGAAGAAAAAACGATATATTAATTGATCGCATGAGTAATACATGTACACGACGTATTATGAATCGCTAATACTAAATTACTAACATAAGAGATCGAACCCATGCACAAACAAAAGCCACCAAGATCACGAAATCCATAATCTTCTTAATCAATTTTCAAAAAGTTACTATTGATATTTTACCCTTTCAAGTTTGTCTTGACTTTTCTTTTGATATATATACATTGACACATAAAATTATAATTTGCCTCCTAATACCGCAACGCGGGAAACATTGTTAATGATCACACAATAAGAAAAATATATAAAAAAGTATGATCGAAAAGTTTGGAATGATAAAAAAAGATAGAACATTATTACCCTGGCAAACTTGAATGATTTACTGGTTATCCATTGTTAAGATTTAAAATTGTGTATCGCTCAATATTTATAAGCAAATAACATGACTATGTATGTAAACACAATTCAAGCCCAATACGTGTGGGCCCTACAAAAACGTTTTCCTTATAATGACACCTTATAATTATACGAGGCATAAATAAATTATGTAGTAGCATGTATTTTTATTCAAATCCATTGAAAGAGTTGAAGATCTCAAAAACACCATCTGTTTTTTGTTGGAATTTAGCATGCATAACAATTATAATCTAAATAAAACATCAAAGCACGTAATAGCGGAAGCGATAACAAATCATATAATTAACATGCATATAATTAACCGGGTCGGGTTACATACCTTTGGATTCTCGCGAGCACAAGAATCGTTCTTGTTTTCTTTGTTCTTGATCTAACCCTAATTAGGGTTTATGTGGATCTATTGATTAACCCCTTACCAAGTTTTGTTAATCGATCCAAGATTTAATCTATAGTGAGATTAAACCACGTTCTTGTACACACGTTTTAGAAACAAGTTAACCAAAAGACTAGTTTGAAAACAAGAAAACGTTTCTAGGTTTAAAGTCGATCGAACAAGAATCCCTTGGGGATGATATTGCCCGATCGATCAACAAGGGAAAACAAAGAAAAATTTAGGGATCTTTTGTGTGTAAAAAACTTATCTCCCTTGATCCCTTAATTCCTTTGTTTATATAGGCTAACCAAACTTAGAGCCCAAGTCAAGTTCTATTAGGAAAAGGAAACAAAATCTTTTCCTTTTCCCCTCTTGCCTATAACCGGCCGAATACCACCCTCATGGGGTGTTCCGGAACCTTCTCGACTTCCTTTTACAAAGTTAGTCCTTCCCTTTATTCGTTAGTCATTTACTGTTAAATACTTAACGACCGTTAAACGTTTTCGTGTATTTAATAAATATATTACATTTAATATAATTATTAATTCGTTAACTCTTTACGTATTGTGTGCAATCCCGTGGTCTCGAGTTCGATCCTAACACACGACTATTAATTTATCGTCCATAAACTAACAATTAGTAATCGTGATCGCTCCAGGGACCCTGAAATCGGATTCCACTAATATATCAGATATATAGTTAACTTTTTCGGATTTAAGATTTGCTTTTTGTGACCAGTCCTTTAACACGGCTTCTTTGCTTTTCTTTGGAGCCCTTGTTTCTTCACAATCAAATTGACAAATATTAATAACCCAACTCAAAACAGTTTAAGCTCTTTATTCAGCATTTCAGCACAGCTTATTTTACTGATAAACATACAAACAGGTTGCATTAAAATGTTCGAATAAGCAGTTTGCATAAACAATCTAATAACCTACAAAGCTACTGTATCAAAAAGTGGTGTTTTGATTAGCTTATTTTCTGGGCTTATGGGCTTATATGATTTTGGAAAAGCTCATAATCCCACTTTTTCCGGCTAATGAGCTTATCAACCTGAGCTTAAGGAATCAAGTTCATAAGTCGAAAATAGTGAGCTTACGAGCTTTTACATTTTCCAAAAGGCCCATAAGTCAGGAAAAATAAGCTAATCCATTCGCCCCCACAATATCTTTCCAAGGTGTTTGGGATTGCTTATATAAACTGCTTTCTTCATAGTAACCCTTTATTAATAAGCAGTTTTATAGCCGTCTTATGCCTTATTTGGTTTTCGGCTTATGTTTCATAAACTCACTTTTTGTGGCGTACTTTGAAACTTTTCGGCTTATATAAGCTTATTATAACATAATAAACTTATATAAGCCGAGAAGATTCAAAATAAGCCACAAAAGTGAGTTTATGAAACATAAGCCCAAAACCAAATAAGCCACAAGCCGGCTATATAAGCCGAAACAACACCCCCTTAAAGTATTTTGACAAAAAGAAGAGGGTTATTTTTCTGCTTAAAAAGCAGAAAAATAAGCAATCCCAAACACCTTTTAAATAAGCAATTTGCATAAACATCTGAAAACCAATATATCAAAACATAAACATATACTAGTATCCGATAAGCCAAGATGATCAAAAAGCTGAGACACATACTTGAATCAATCTCAAGACTAAAAACCAAATAAACCAAAAAAAGTTAGCTTATGAAAAATAAGCCCAAAACCAAATAAGCCGACCCCCTAAAAAAGCAGATAATCAGAAAAATAAGCAATCACAAACACCCTACAAATAAGCAATTTGCATAAACACCTGAAAACCAATATATCAATAAAACATAAATATATATCCAATAAGCCAACATGATGAAAAAGCATACTTGGATCAATGTCAAGACTAAGCCCAAAACCAAATAAACCATAAGCTGAATAGTTTCAAAGTAAGCCACAAAAAGTGAGCTTATGAAACATAAGCCCAAAACCAAATAAGCCACAAGCCGGCTATATAAGCCGAAACAACACCCCCTTAAAGTATTTTGACAAAAACAAGAGGGTGTTTTTTCTGCTTAAAAAGCAGAAAAATAAGCAATCCCAAACACCTTTTAAATAAGCAATTTGCATAAACATCTGAAAACCAATATATCGAAACATAAACATATACTAGTATCCGATAAGCCAAGATGATCAAAAAGCTGAGACACATACTTGAATCAATCTCAAGACTAAAAACCAAATAAACCAAAAAAAGTCAGCTTCTGAAAAATAAGCCCAAAACCATATAAGCCGTACCCCCCAAAAAAGCAGATAATCAGAAAAATAAGCAACCCTAAACACCCTACAAATAAGCAATTTGCATAAACATCTGAAAACCAAAATATCCAATAAGCCAAGATGATAAAAAACACATACTTGGATCAATATCAAGACTAAAAAGCTCCAAAACAACATTCCTCCCAATAAGCTGATCAGCAAAAGCATCAATCTTTTTGACAAGAGTCTCCTTAAAATCCTCCTGAACTTTATTCCTGACAGTCAAAACACCTCTCACTTTAAAACTTACTTTTTTACTATCTTTTTCACCACTTTTAGTAACAAACTTAGCTATATCTTCACTTATAGCAGACTTAACCACCACCACCACTTTTGGTTATGATGATGCATGGGTTTCACAGAGTTGTGAAAAGATGGTTGGTTTTCTTGGAGTATGGAAGTGCCCATGAGTTCTTTAGCAAGTGCCATGTTGAAGTGTGTGTGTGTGTGTTTTATGTTACAGTATATATGTAGGACATGGATAAGAGTTTGATGATGGTGAGTGTGGAAATTTGAGTCAAAGATGAAGTTATGATATGATCTCAAAGTGGGAAGGTGGTGGCGAAGGTCAACTTGTTTGATTAGTTTAGTGGTTGCCTTTATTAGAATTCCCATGTGTTGGAACTAGGGGTGAAAAAAGCCGGATCAGATCAGTAAAAAACTTTAACTAGTTGAGTTTAAATGAGCTCGATTTTAAATTAGAGCTCATTTAATAAACGAGTCCGAGCTTGAGCATCATTTACAAAGTTCGACTAGACTCGCGAGCTTAAACGAGCTCAAAATAAATAAACAAGTTCTAGATAAACGAGTTCG
>BQNB010056490.1:3464-35484 GCA_026074375.1 Tanacetum coccineum | reverse complement strand
CTAGCAGTACTAACTCCAAGTTAGTACTGGTAGTTAAAACTGTTAGAACTGTTGTTAGTACTGTTGTGTTTATCTTGTTTAATTGAGCTTAATTGCTTTTTATATTTGCTTATTTAGAGTTAGTTTAGCTTATTTGATTTGTATTAAGTTTATTTGAGCTTATTCGTGCCTTAGTGTAAAAGTTTTAAGTGTTTTTGCCTTTTCTAGTTTTGATTCTTGTTCCAGCTTGTTTTCTTTGCTTATTCTTATGTGCATTTGCTTTCAGAATTAGTTCCAAATTATTCCCTGTGACATTCAAACACAAATCATCAATCGTCTTGCGATTTTCCATTTTAGCCTCGTTGGGACATAACGACCCGGGAACACTCTATACTGCTTCTGGTTTTCTTTGCTTTCGCGAATTCTGATCCTTTGTTGTATTTATATTATATATAGATAGGTTTTAAGGGGTGAGTTTGCGCGTAGTCACAGATCAAAAATTTTGAGCTTTACTGAATGTTTCAAACTCTTTTTAGATGTTAGTTTATGAGATTTGACGCCCTTAGAAAAACAACTGACCTCATTTAGTTCCTATTGTTGTCTTCCTCTAATGCTTGAACCTTTGATGATCCATTGTCAAGTACAAAAAGGTTTTCACCTTAAAGCTCTATGATGCTTGATCCCACACATTGAATTTTATAGTTTCGTCAATCGCCACACAATTAACAAAGCCTCATCCAATGCGATATCCACATCAAACGCATCCGAAGTATTATATAACGTAAGCGTTTTTTACATCTTGTATGCTGGCCAATTATGTAATCTTAGCGCACCAGAATCCTGAGTTAAGCCTGCACATAACATTAACATTATAAAGCATCCAACTATTTAACAATAAAGAAAACATGTCCAAAACATTCTGCGTAAACACATCAGCAACTAAAAACAACATTTCAACCCAAGGCGTTGGTCTATTTATACGTCTTTCAAACATTTAGTATGCGAAATTAGCTTTTGAATCAATTTTTGACAGTTTGTAACAGTAATTGGCTGGGAGTTATAGCATTTCCTTGTGGCAATAAGGAATTGTTTAGACAATGTGCATATCAATTTAAGAGTATGCATATAGATCTAAACTGAACTCATAGATTATTATTTATGTTAACCATTTAGAAAAGTATGTGATTTATGAGCTATTTAGAAGTTATGATTATAACATTATCCGGTAACTTTTATATAGTCATGTATGAAAATCTCTTAGCAATAGTGTCAACATGCTTGAACCTCTCGTTATCAGCCAAAACAACCAATGCAAGCCGCAACAAAAAGTGTATAAGAAACTATATTGATCAACCTATACAACAAATTTTTGAAGATTTTGAAGTTGTTGTTTTTAAAGCTAATCCCGGAAATTTAGTTATGCCATTAAGAAACCGCAGACAACACATATAAGTGGTGTTGATAAGACACCTTAAAGCCCTTAAAAGTAGTTATGCTAATAGCCAAATAAACAGCTTGAATAAGCAATCGCAAACAACCGCATAAATTGTCATTCTCGTAAGCAATCCAATATCAGATCAGTAAGAACGTAAGCTATAGCTTATCGCAACATCCAATCCTCGAATAGCAAATGTTAAAAAATTCAATAGTCATGCAACAAAATATACACAAAATCCCACTAACCTTGCATTGCAGCATTATGCGGCCCTACGTCACCATTTGACCCGCAGATACTGGCATTAGAGGAGGTCGATGCACCCTCTAAACAAAAAGTTTTTAGGACATTCTTGAATGACATCTGAAAACACACAAAACAATTCTAAATGACACCGAACACGTACAGGCAAACAACCAACCATGACTAACACATTGATTAACATAGTATCTAAATCAAATGATATGCAGTCAAGTTGTTTTAAACAACATAAATTAGCCTATTATATCCATCTTATTTAACCCAACGATTAAACCAGCCCCTTTTAGAATTTGAAGAAAAATTAAACCTAAACCTATAAATTTGCATCTTAATTAACACACATTCTAAAGAAAACCCAATTCCAAATTGTTTACAACCTATATTTCCCCCCCATCATAAACAGATTGAAATAGAGAAAAACAACATACCTATAATCGTTGATGTTGATGAACCTAGCTTGAAATTCAGGAACCTATAATATTACACCACATTGAAAGTTTAAGAAAACCCTATTTTTTTAGGAAAAAAGCTGTGAATTATAATTATTGGATAAAATTAGGGTAAAACCAAAAAAAAAAACCAAATGTTGATGTTTTCATACCTAGTAATCACGATACATGCTCTTGAAGATCTTTCTCTTCTTCTTTCAATCTTGAAATCGATTGATACGAAACAAAAAACACACCCCCCATTAACCGCTATCGAATCTTGAAAAACAATTGTTAAACAGATTTGTGCATAGTACGTGTTTATGTGTGTGTTTTTAGAAAGATAAATTTGTGGTTGTATATGTTTTTAGAAAGATAAATCTGTTTTTAGAAAGATAAACATATTTGTGCATAGTACCCATTTGCATTAAATGCGTTAGGCAATAAATTCCTTAAATGATCAGCATTCCCAATTACTGCCTTTTAATATAAAGGTATAATGTTCGACGATACCGAATTATCATTTTAGAAAGCTCCTAACCCTTCGTAATAATATTTAAACGCTATGTTATTATTTTCTAAAGTTTTCAAAACCTTAATGGACCCAAAATCACTCGATGAACTTCTTTTTATAAAAATTTAGTGTTCAAGACGTAACTAAGCAAAAGTAGGGTCTAACTCACTCGTGTTGCACTTTGAGCTTAAATTTTAAAAAGTCCGAAAGTAAAACGTCATTCCGGACAACGTTTGTGTTATGCACTTAGCGAAAGGACTCCGAAATGGTCCAAAATGGTCATTTTAGTTTTTGATCTGATGCTAGTAAAAATCGGCTTGCCGAAAAAATGGTTTTAAGTTTCAAGTTCATTGTGAGCGTATCTCCTTCGTTTTAAGGCCAATTTTTCGTTTTTTATAACGAACGGGAAAAACATTAGCTCTCATATTCTTAAGGTTTTAGCATCTCAAAACATTTTTAAAGACCCCTTAATTCCCTTATAAAATCTGGACAACCCCTTAGTTAGTTGAAAACGAAACAAAAAATCCACCACAACTTCATAATAGTGCCTAATCTAACTTAATCTCCGTTCACGACTAAACCAACAACAAAACCACAGTTATGTCTATCCTAATCCCATCCTCATCATCATTTCTACACGCTAATCAACTCACTTTTGATCCCTAATCAAAATATTATAAAAGAAACCTATATCAACTTCATTATTTCACAAATTTATTTTGTTCCTTTTTGAAAAATAACACAAACACCATAGGATCTTAAAGGTTTATGATCAAGAACATAGATAATATAGAAAAGAAAGTAAGAGATTCAAGATAAGCTTACAAATGAAAGGATTGAAAGGTTTGGACACTAGATCTAAGAAAGAAATCACTAGATCATGAAAATACCCAAATAAATAATGAAACCCTAATTCGAAAACCTTGAAAAACAATGAAGTAACCCCTTGATACACCTTAAATAACCTTAGAAACCAACTTGGAATGCTTGGATCTTGAAGAAAATAAAAGAAAATGAAAATCCTAGAAGGGTGTTTGTGGCCGTGGGTTTCAAGAAGAAAAGAGAGAAGGAGAAATGTTGTGATGGTTGCTAAAATGAGTTGCTTACCCTAGAATGAGATGTTATGTTGGCTTATATAGTGAAAGGATAGGGTTAAGGGCTCATCTTGGCTCAAGCCAAGTGGCTTGAACCCTTTCCTTTGGTCTTGTGGTTCGATAGGCTAGGCAAGCAAAAGAGGGGACCAAAGCCTTTCTTTGGCACCAAGGCTCATGTCTTGATTGGTTAGTACATAAGTGGTCCAAGATTCCTAGCAAGGGTGTAAGAAGTCACAAGCTTTTGTTAGCGCATGAGAGGTAAAATATAAGAATGTCACTATCTTAGTTTATATGCATGTTTTGTGTACTAAAAAGTGAATAGATGCTCATTGATTTAATTTAGTGTATACATGTGTGTGTGTTGAAAATTTGGACTAGAAGGGGGGTAATATTTTTTTTTGAAATTTCGACAAGATTAAGAATAATGGTTGATATCTATGGTTTACATGCAAAGGTGGTGAGTTTCCGGGGTTCCATTTGACATAAAACGCTAAAAACGTAAAACACACGCCAAAAGTATAAAGAATCATAAACGTAAGTATTCGTAAACCAAGTAACATTATAGAATGACCATATTAAGTATAATTTGAGTAGACTAAACTTAGTCCGGAGTTGGAACGTGTCCGATAATGATTTTTAGTTTTTACGCGGGACAACTTCCCGGATATTTGCCAATTATACACGTAACTTATAAAATTTAAAATTGAGTACGTAAAAGGTTAAAATAACGAACTAAAATTTACGGGGTGTCACATCAAAGATGGATACCTGAATTCCTAAAGATCTAAAGGCGAACCTCACATTTTTGGGGTGGAATTTTTGAGTGGTAGGGTTTTTGTGCTAGTCATATAATTCCTATCCATGAGACGCTATTAATACTTGGTTTTCGTCGGTGTGTGTCATAAAAAAAATTAAATTTGGGTCAAAATTACCGTGTGCGCTATGTTTTGATATATTACTCATTATTTTAAGGACAAAGCAAATGGCAATTGAAGGAATAGTTTCTAAGGCTTATTTTCCCCTATACTTATTTTGAACATTGTCCCTAATGTTCTTAAAAGTACCCGTAAACGAATAAAAGGAAAAGAAAAATATGAAAGAAACTAGTACTCCCTTGGTTTGCTCAATAATGGAAAAGAAACATATGATAACTGGCTAAATCGTCATCCAAGAGTCGTCCAATAAAACTCCTAAGAACTCCTGGGCTTATTCTCATCAAATATAACATGTAAATCAAAGACAAGAAACAACTACACATGGCGTAAAATCGGCGGGATAATGATATATACAACGAAACTTTTAGGGGTTAGACTCTATAAAAGCAGTAAAGAATGTGTTAATGTAATTGTGGTTTTCTATAGGTTTTTAAGGAAATTACAAATTTTGGAAATTATACAAAATTAATTTTCAAAAATCTAAAGAAAATACGAAATTTACAAGTGCTGGAGACGTGACGCCGTCAAGATTAATCATGACGCTGTCTCCACACACTATAAATAAATTCTTCTTTGTTTTCTTGAAAAAATTCTGCACGCAATTCTATTAGTTATTTCCTATAGAAAATACTACATAAAACCTGAGATTAATTTTCATAATCATATGACTCGAAACTGACACAAGAAGCGAATTAAACTAAACAATTTATTTAATATGTTTGAAATGGTTCTTAGAAACCAGATTTTCTTTTAATAATTTTTATGAAATACCTTTGATTGCAATTAAGACGAGGTTAAAGACAAAACAAAACATGATCAAATAATAATTCAAACATATAAAAACAAATAATAAAGAATTAAAACACACATGACACTCCTAAGATGCGGTAAAATAGAAGATTGGGTTGCCTCCCCAAAAGCGCTTTTGTTTATTTAACGAGTCTTGTAGCTAGACTTGGAGTCACACGCCCTTATGAGACTTGGAGTCACACGCCCTTATGTGACTCTATCTTCGTCTTCAAGTCCAGGCAAATATTCGGGTCCAAGCTCTAAACACTCCTTATAGAACCCTAATATTTTGTTCATCACGTACTCTACTCCTCTTCTTTTGTCCTCCTTGTTCCTTAAGTAGACTGATTTCGTGTGCTCTTTTTCCAAATTCGATAGTGAATTATATTTCTCTATCTTATGGGGCATCTTATAGGAAATCTCATTGGTTCCACCTGTGAACTTCACTACTCCTAAAGATAAGTCACGAGTCATATTGGATATTTCTACAAAAGGCTTCCCTAGTACTACTTGTGATAGTCTAGGGTCTATGATGGAACTAATATCCTCAACAATCATGAAATCAGAAATATAAGTGAAGTTTCCTACGAAGATATGCATTCCCTTAATCCTTCCTGTAAAATTGCTTACTCCACTAATGCCCCCCGGATCTTCTTTAGGTTCAAGTTGTTTCCTCATGATCTAATTATATTGCATACGGGTCATGATATTTAGAGGTGAATTAAGATCTATGTAGGCTTTTTCCACATGCACATGTCCGATGTTGCATGGTATTTTTAGGTTCGACGGACATCCTCCTACAATAATGGGGTTTCTCAAGAACATGGACTGAATCGGGGCACACATTAAGTACTTATGATATGCTAATTCGCTCTTAGTTGAAAATCTGTCAAAGTACTCTACATCTAATTCTCCTGTTACTGCACTTTCATCCTCTCCTAGTTCCTATTCGCAAGGGTCATCATACTTTTTAATTATTTCAATAAACATTACGTCTATATCATT
The DNA here is from genome assembly GCA_026074375.1 of Tanacetum coccineum. Taxonomy (NCBI): domain Eukaryota; kingdom Viridiplantae; phylum Streptophyta; class Magnoliopsida; order Asterales; family Asteraceae; genus Tanacetum; species Tanacetum coccineum. The sequence goes on along the minus strand of BQNB010056490.1, from coordinate 29,044 downwards.
CTCTTTTGTGCAAACAAATTTCGCGTCGGATGATCAGGGAACCAAGTTTAATGATTCAAGGAACGAATTGAGCTTACAAACTTTTTCTGTGATGAATGAGATTGATGGATCAGGTGGTGAGGGTGGGTTGGTGTTGATGTAATCTGGGTTGCCCTTCTCTTCCTTTCCTTCTTCTTCTGACGTCTTACATTCCTTCGCAATTCATTGTGAGATTCATTCGATTGCTTAGAACACATTGTAATAGCGTTGATCAAACCGTGGATATGGGATGAGCATTAGGGGTCTTTTGTTGGGTAAGAATGAGCAGACGAAACTAGAGAGCTGGAGTTAACATTTAGTTTCGGGTTCTTAACCGTATCACTTGGGAGTGCTCCCGTTATTCGATCATTAATGGCCTTCAAGACTGTGTCAATTTTACTGGTCATCTTGCTTTGTTGTTGTTTGACATTGGCTTCAAAATTAGACAATCTAGCGTCATGAGATGCCATGAAGTTAGACTTCAATCCTTCAAGATTTGATTGATTGTTAAAATTTTGAGGATTGTTGTTGAAGGAGCGGTTCGAGATCGAACCGTTGGGCTAAAAACGATTAGGTGGGTTTGAAAAATTGTTTTGAAAATTTTGAGGTTGCCTCCACCTAAGGTTTGGGTGACTTTTCCATGACGGATTATAGGTGTCACCAAGATTGTTTTGCTCGGGTTTTAAAGTGAACCACTTGCCTCCCACTTCGTCAGTACGCGAGGATGCATAATCAACAAAAGCTTGCTCAAGATTTTCCATGCAACATTGTGTGTCGTGGGGACCACTATAGATCTCGCATGAAGAAGCAATTTTGTTCACTTGAAAGGATGATTTAGGAGCAAGATAAACTTCCATCAAGCGCTGGACTTGATTTTCGAGCTCAATGAGACGACGATCGGATGTACTCGGGACATCTTGAGGCAAAGAGATTGCCTTGACCGGTTTAGCGAAGTCCCTTGGGTCATCCCAACTTTCGTTGTCATAGAGGGCTAGGTCCTTTAATAATGCCCAGGATTCTTTGGCATTTTTGTCACACATCTTACCGCCAGCCGCTTGATCGATGGTTCGCCTTGTGGCGGGATTGACATGGTCATAAAAGATTTCGACTTGGAGCCAAAGATCGATGCCATGATGATGGAATTTTCAGAGTAAGTCATTGAAACGAGTCCATGATTTAGAGAGAAATTCACCATGATGTTGTTGGAACATTAGGATGTCATTTCGAAGTTTTAAAGTCCTTCCTGGTGGAAAGAATTGAGCAAGGAAACGAGTAGTAAGATCCTCCCAGGTGGAGATGGATCCTGTTGGAAGATGTTCAAGCCAGTTGCTAGCTTGATCGCGAAGGGAAAATTAAAATAAACGCAGGCGCGTCCTTTCCTTATTTGCAACATCATGGTCAAGTGAGTCCACTAGTTTTAGAAAACACTTAAGATGTTGGTTTGGATACTCGGACCGAAGTCCGTGGAAAGAGCCTTCGTTTTGCACTAACCGAACGGTGTCAGATCGCAGAGGCACCACATTGTTCCTATCGGAGAGCTCAATGGTGTTTCGATAGCCTTCGTGGCTAGGTCTAGAGTAATCACCAAGAGTATGGATAGGATTTTCATTTTCCATGGAGGTCAACGAAAATATTTACAAAAACAAAGGGAATAAAGAAAAATATAGAATAAAGAAAGCTAATTGACAGAAAATAAAATCTCACTTGGTAGGAATGCGAGTAGACCTAAGCTAGATAAAGTTCGAAACCTAACTATTCCCCACGCAGCGGTGCCAAAAACTTGATGTGCGATCGTTGTGAACTTCACAAAAAGTTTTACAACTCCCTATGCAGTGTACCTAACCGTTGTAATGTTGTATAGGCAAGACTCGGGGGTTGTTATCATTCTCTAGGGGAATATGTTGGAAAGTGTTAGCCTTAAAATATGGTGACATATCCGGAATTACAATAGTTTAGTTATAGTGTGACACGTAGGGACTAATAATGACAAGTTACAATAGTTAGGTGTCACTAGGACTATAAATACCCCTCCATACTTCCATGGAGGGGCGAGGATTCATTTTACTTATAATAAGGTGTGTGTGTTTCTCTCTCTAGAAAACACACATCTTTCCTTTCTCTCACTAAATAATACAATGACAATTTATTTGTTTAATCCTCCCCGACCTCCAGATCATTATCTCTTGTTAGTGATATCTTATTGTTTAACAATTGGCATCAGAGCTGCAGGGGTGTATTGTATCATGTTTGTTGTGTCTCGGTTACTGTTCATACATGGTATACTGCTGATAATTTTTGTGTGTTTTTTTATGAAAAGAAAATCATGAAAATGGGTATTATCTGTTGGTCTGCTTCTATTTTGTCTTACTGGTTGTTTACTATTTAAAACAATTTCTTTTTTGTGGTATAATTGTTCTTCTTCTCCTAAGAATCAACCACGAAATAACAGCCAAGGATGTTGTTTATTGTTGTTGTTATAAGTTTTGTCTCATATTTGGTTGTACATCTACTTTTTTATGCTTAAAAGACAAGTTTATAGTATAAACAAATCTGGGTTTCTTGGTTGCGATTTGACCAAAAATTAAAAAATAACCAGATCTGGTTTTTAAAGAAAAGTACGACTGACAGGTTGCGTTTTGTCTATTGAGATTTGCCTCTTTAGACTGCGATTTGCCATTGCGATTTGGTGTACAGGTACAATGAAGACAAATTTCTAAGCCAAATACAAACGAACCGCTGCCCAAATTTCCTCAGATCTTGCGATTTGTATGAATAGCGATTTGGCAGATCCGTTGCGTTTTGTTACCCACAACTCAAACCGAGTCAACTCGGTATTTACCGAGTTGACCAGGTCAACTCAACCGAGTCGGGTCAAAATAAAGGTATAGACCAAGAAAGACAGACTCGACTGTTAAACAATGTATTACAACATCAACAACAACCACAACCTCAATCATCGTCACATTTCATCAACTCACAAATCCAATATAAACCACAACATCATTTATCCCATCTTAATCTCTTCGTCACACATCACATCCAAAAAATTCTAATTAATCCTATCCCATCACCATCCTCATGAATCAAAACTGATAAACGAAAATCAAATTAAGATCTCAGCTTCATATCTTCGTGTGTCAAAATTAAATCATCATGACCCTAGAAGATCAAAGCACACGAGATGATACATCATTAATCTGTGAGAAGTGATTAACACCTCTTTTATATTCGAAACTATAAAGAAAGATGTATAACAATTATGTTATAATCTTTCCTTCTTTCGGTTAATCAAAACACAAGTAAAATTAAAAAAACATAACCTACCCGAGATCATTAAATGATCTTAATGTCGTGTTCTTGATACACTCGAATAATCAAAGAAGGCCTTGATGAAATGGTGTGGTACGGTTGTGTGATTGTTGAACGAGCTCAATCAGATTATATAGAGGATGCGTTTTGATATGAGATGGATGGTCGTGTTTATCTATTGGAAATGATGGTTGGTGACTGCACGTTTGAGGAGTAAATATTAAGGTGGGAGGCGTATTTTTGTTAGGGTTAGGGTTAGGGTTAAGATATAAGTGAGTAAAATTAGGGATGAGGTGATTTATATCCCTTAGTGTGATGGACTCGGGTTATACATTGAGTGGGCTACCATAAATTTTTTAGCAGACCAGTTATATCAAAGTGGGGCTTGATCCGGGTATAACACACTTTGTGTTGGGCTGGATTTGTTTTTGGGTTTACGCCAGCCGAGTCTATTTTAAAGATTTGGGCCGTGATGATATTGGGCTACTGTGGTATATCCTATATCATAACACGGGGTCGATTCTTGGATTTGGCTAGTTTCTAGAGAGAGAAACACTTGAGAGAGAATATCTAGAGAGAGAAAGTGTTTTTCTATGAAAGTAAAATAATGACTAGCTTACCTCTTCTAAAGTTGGAAGAGGCTATATATAGTACTTACAATATACCGGGTATTTGTACCCGACTTAAAACCGAAAAACGTACTATTAACTATTAAACTTTTATATTCGAAACTATAAAGAAAGATGTATAACAATTATGTTATAATCTTTCCTTCTTTCGGTTAATCAAAACACAAGTAAAATTAAAAAAACATAACCTACCCGAGATCATTAAATGATCTTAATGTCGTGTTCTTGATACACTCGAATAATCAAATGAGGCCTTGATGAAATGGTGTGGTACGGTTGTGTGATTGTTGAACGAGCTCAATCAGATTAGATAGAGGATGCGTTTTGATATGAGATGGATGGTCGTGTTTATCTATTGGAAATGATGGTTTGTGACTGCACGTTTGAGGATAAAATATTAAGGTGGGAGGCGTATTTTTGTTAGGGTTAGGGTTAAGATATAAGTGAGTAAAATTAGGGATGAGGTGATTTATATCCCTTATGTGTGATGGACCCGGGTTATACATTGAGTGGGCTACCATAAATTTTTTAGCAGACCAGTTATAACAAAGTGGGGCTTGATCCGGGTATAACACACTTTGTGTTGGGCTGGATTTGTTTTTGGGTTTACGCCAGCCGAGTCTATTTTAAAGATTTGGGCCGTGATGATATTGGGCTACAATGTGTTGGGCTGGTCTCAAATATAGGTGGACTGCTGAGATTAATATAATTTTGGCTGGTTTGATGCGTTTTTAATCCAAAATTTATTAGTGTTAAGCTAGTAATTTTTTTTAGATTAAGTCGGGTACAAAAAATGCGATCATGACAAGTTGAACTAGACAATGTTGACTCGTTGACGACAATTCAAAAATAACATTTATCCTAGTTTAACGACATTCACAAACAACACTACAACAAACACGATACATAACACTAAAACGATCCGAATAAGATTAACTAAAACGACAAACGGCTAACGATTCGGATTACAATGACAAGTGATCACGAAGTTGATTTGGTATCCCTTATTTGACATTGAAGTGGGTTTCACGAAGGCGTCTACTTATTTCATCATCGAGACTTCCTTCTATTTTCTACCCCTTTTTCTTTAAACCCAATCTATCGATTGATGACTTGCTTGAACGTACAACGGTTATGATTAAGACTTGAATTATCTAGTTACCAGCAGTCAGGGGTGGTTGGTTGCAGACCTGGTTAACTATCACTTAAAGGAGTTACATTGTAGTACTCAGTGTCACACGCAAAAGACGATGTGGATAATTTTAAGAGGTGTTGTACTTCTTATACTTTTCTGGTTGGGTATAGAGTACTTATAGATTTAATCTTGCACCGTTCTTCAATCAACAACAGTGCAAGATTAAGTAACAAATTTGGGGGATTTCACTTCATTTTCAAGTTTGGTATATCAGGTTTACTTCACCAAGTGATCACAGCAATAGCCGACAGAATACGAGGTTGGTAAGTTAGCCAGAGAGTTTAAAGGTTGAGATATAATTAGCAATTCTCACGGGATATTATTGTGCCATTCTAAGACAATGACACTTCACAGTCTAAGCACAATTCTCAAAGTTCTTCAACGACATTCATATACAAGACCTTGATTATACCAAGTTTTCTTGATTCTTGCTTCATCTCCTCTACGGTTTCTGAAGACAAGAGGGTAATGCTTTGTTTGTATTTCAAGATTTGTGCTTAAGACAAGAACTTCTCGAGTATATGTGCGTACACAACAATGATTCTTCCGAGAGTTCGCAACCATCATGGGGGAAAATGTGTACATTCGGGACTTAGTTGAGTTTGATGTTACCATGTCAACTTCCAGGGGGAAGTAGTGTATACTACTTTACTTAGTATGGTTTATAAAGTATTCTGCATACGTGAGATGAATTGTTGCTGATTTTTCGCATGCACCCCTGAACGAATATTCACAAGCCCTAATGACAAGAAGCAGTGGTCGTTTGTGTGGTTTGACTTCTACAAAATTCCGTTGTGCACATCAATGACAAGTAGAAGACTGTTCGAGCTATATCAAAGTTTCAGAATCTGCTCAAGATATGGATGTTGGTTTGGGGGGAAGCTGATTAAGAAACTTCGCCAAAAAGGAGTCTATAAAGAAAGCTTTTCAAGTCATGCTGCATGAATTGGGGGGAAGTTAATCCAACTCATGCATAATACAACGGTTCCAGAACAAGTAAAGACAATGAAGATCCAAGTTGGAATACAAGTTTCAAGACCAGGAGAACTTAAAAGACAACTTCAGCTTTGGAAGACTTTGTTTAATTGTATTTGTACTTGTTAGGAACATTGTAAGTAATTCCGTATGTGTCCACATATTGGGGGAAGATTGTTAGCCTTAAAATATGTGACATATCCGGAATTAAAATAGTTTAGTTATAGTGTGACACGTAGGGACTAATAATGACAAGTTACAATAGTTAGGTGTCACTAGGACTATAAATACCCCCTCCATACTTCCATGGAGGGGTGATGATTTATTTTACTTGTAATAAGGTGTGTGTGTTTCTCTCTCTAGAAAACACACTTCTTTCCATTCCCTCACTAAATAATACATATGGCAACTTATTTGTTTATTTCCTCTTCGACTCCGGATCAATTGGTCTCTTTGTTATGTGATATCTTATTATTAAAACAGAAAGGATCGACAGAATCTAGCCAGAGGTTAAGGGAGTGAGAGAATATTCTTTTGTATTTTTATATTTAAGATAAGCAGATAGAATTGAGGGTTGTGAGAGGTTTGTTTTGGTTTAATAATTAACTAATAAATAATCTAAAACTACTTTGGTGAAAACTATATGGTAACGAACGTATTTACCTGAATCAGCACTACTCCTTAGTTTGCTTTCTCCTAATTCTATGGCTTTGTCACAATTGTGTTGATCTGTGTAAGTATGTTTCTTTAAGGCTGAACGAATTACACGGCAAAAAACGTTCGTCTATGCAATATTTCAGTTAAGGCAAACACAACAATAAGGTAAGTATGAAGACTATTACCAATGGCCCCTTAAGAGTTCATTACAATGCATTTAAAAACACTTAAGAGGGAAAAACCATATTAAGGGGTAAGGTAGTATGAAGACTGCGTTACCGTTGATATCCTTTTTATATACTGCGTTTCCCTAGACGGTCTATGCCAATTTAAATATTTTATGGCTGTTTTCTAGAGCCTAACGCGGGCCACATACGAGATGCAAATTCAAAACGGGTTTTTAAATAACCGGTTTCGAAAAACCGAAACCTGGTTTTTTAAAAACGTTTTTTTTTTAACTCGGTTTCGTGTTAAAATATAACCGAACCGGTTAGACCGGTTATCGGGTTTTTCCCCATACCGGTTTTTTACCGGTTTTATAACCGGTTTTAACCGGTTTTATTTAAAAACCGGTTTTAACCGGTTTTTTTATTTTTTTTTTATTTTTTTTTTTAATTTTTTAATTTTTTTATTTTTTATACCCGTCAATAGTTTTATAAAAAAAAAAACCGGTTTTAACCGGTTAAAAAAACCGGTCAAAATATAAGTCAAACTAGCCGTTTATAAATTTTTAAAAAAAAACTAAATCAGGTTTAAAACGGTTAAAAAAACCGGTCAAAATATAAGTCAAACTAGCCGTTTTTTTTAAAAAACCCGAATTTAATAATCCGGGTGTTTTAACCGGTTTTTTTTTTTAAAAAAAAAAAAATAACGGCTACTAGCCGTTTTATTTATGTTTTTTGTGTTTTTTTTTTGTTTTTTGATGATTTTAGGGCATGGTTTAGTACTATAAATACATGTAATGGGTTGGGGTTGAAAACACATCAAAAACACTCACTAATCTCTCTTTTTCTCTCTAATCGTGATATATATACTCTAATTTCTCAAATCCCGCGGATATGGAAAACTCCAATCACAACAAGCTTCCACTAATGCCTCGGTTTTCTACTAGTCTAATGCTCGAAAATATTTGCAAATGAAGATGTGGCCATGCGAATTAGGACCAACTACGAGAAAAGGCGATGTTGTCTAATTACGATATGTGTATTATTATGATCGATGGGGTGGAAAAAGGCGCGTTGCTAAGGAAATGTATGAATTTTATAACCCGGGTCAACTCTACCACTCCGACTATAAGAGCGCGTTGTAATGCGGGTTGCGAAAATGATAGTCACAAGGTATATTGGTGCGGTAGGTGTCAGTTTTTTTATTTGATAATGATGCCGAGTTCGACTTGATTTTACGAAGTTTGTCATTCAACAAGCGCTTCCATTCAACCACTTTGACAACGTCAAGCTTACGGAGATCATCAAAAGGAGGCTACAACCGCGGTATCAACATGTAAGTCGTACTACTCTTAGAAGTGATGCTTTTAAATTATGGGAAACGGCTAAAAAGATATTATTGATGGTTTTCGTGATTATAAATATGGTGTTTCTATAACTACGGATACTTGGACCGCACCACATGGTACGGCAAATTCTTATTTAGCCGTTACGGCTCATTGGTTTAATCCCGAATCTTGGTTATTAATGAAACGGACAATTGCTTTTAAACTATTTGGTTATCCTCATACGGGATCTAATTTAAGAAAAATTTTACATGACACTTTAATTGAATATAATTTAGATGATAAAGTTTTTACGATTTCACTAGATAATGCATCCAATAATACTAGAGCTATGGATTTGTTAAAATTACGTATAAAACCCGTTTTAGATGGTCTTTTTTTTCATTCCCGTTGTGTTGCTACAAACTTTTTAATAACTTTAAGGCCCGAAGAGTTTACAAACTTTGACATTTTGGCTTGGTGGAAAGAAAGGGAAATCCAATTTCCAATTTTATCCGCTATGGCTCGTGACTTATTAACGGTCCAAGCTTCGACGGTAGCTTCCGAATCGGCCTTTTCTATTAGCGGTAGAATTATATCGGAAAGAAGGTCAAGACTAACCCCCGAATCCGTGGAAGTATGTGTATGTTTGAAAGATTATTTGGACGGAGTAGATAGGGTACAACATGAAAACAATGTGAAGGTCCGATATTAGAGACGGTGAAGATACTATAGCAAGAGAAGAAGTTGAATTAGGATATCACCTTCCGAAATACCGAGTACATTTAGTGAAGGTGAGGTTGAAGGACTTAGATATTGAACACGTTAGATGTAGAAGAATTTTTGGAAGATTTAAAGGATTGAAGTATAACGGGTGAGGCAATGCCGGAAGCTCGACATACTTGACTACTTGAGTACACTAATATTATTTTTGGGGGGGTGATGGGTGATGGCCATGCTCGAAGCTCGAAATGTATTAGTATTTAAATATTTTTTAGTTGTATAATTGTATTGTTTAAATAAAAGTTATGATTGTATTTTTTAGTATGTTTCCGGTGCAAATAAAAATTTATGATTGTATTTGTTTAGTATGTTTCCGGTGTATTGTTTAATTAAATGTTTGATAATTAACAAGTTTATTAAATAAATGTTCGAAGTTTTAAATTTCGAAAAAAACCGAACCGAAAACGCCGTCTATGTAATATTTCGTTAAGGCAACACACATGTAAGGTAGTATGAAGACTATTACAAGGCCCTTAAGAGTACATTACATGCATTAAAACACTTAAGAGGGATCAACCATATTAGGGGTAAGGTAGTATAAAGACTGTTACCGATGGTATCCTTTCTACACACTCGCGTTTCCCTAGACGTCTATGCTAATGTAATATTTTATAGCTAGTTTTCTAGAGCCTAACGCGCACATCCATCACAAGAAGCAATATTAAAAGGATCTACAAACTAAGTTTCATGCAATCATAAGTAAATACTAATGGATCTAGCCTAGCATATTATAAGAAAGCGAAGAACAAGAATCAATCAAACAACACATAGACATATTGAATGATAAAAGATAGAAGGCTACACTTGATTAAAACTACAAGAGGGTTTTGACACCCTAAAAATGACCCAAACAATTGCTACAATTGACTTTTAATAATAGGGTTTGGTTCCCAAAAGTTACACACTTAAAACCCCAAAAACGAGTTTGTATATATAGGAAAACGGGCGTGAAGGCGTCACATTATAATCCTGACGCCGTCTCCACGCACTGTACGAGTTTTCCTTAAGAGATTTGGTGTAGAGTTGTAATCTTGTCCGTTTCTTCTCCATATGAGCCCAAGTCACGCGTATTTCCTCCAAAAATCATCCAAGTGCTAAAAACACAAAAATGAATGATTAAGTACATAATTTTGACATATTTGCACGATTTAGAGGGTTTAATGACCCCGAAAAGTGTATAAAATAACACCTCATCAGCACTAAAAGTTAAATAGAGTATATTGCGTGGTCCTTTATATTTCGTGCGTGCAACAATGCACATGGGCTCAATCTCATAGCCTATGCTCGAAGCATACCATTGGCTAGTGAGAATATGCTTTACCCCAATCTCTACTTTCTCTCTCTAAACTTATTTCTTAATATTCTGATTACTTACTCTTACGACGAAGTCGGGTCGCGGGGTTACCCCCTGCGCTCCGACTAAACCAACTGTGTTTCTTTGTCTTACTTCAAGCACCTCAAGTTCTTAGAAGTATCTAGCGTGCAAACAAGTAATTTCATATAAAAAAGGGCAATCCGTTGCACGATCATTACACATTTTATAAAAATGTTACGTAAACTACATGTTATTCAAACATTCAATTTTATTATTTTGGGGAGAACTTCATAAAAATATGGAAGGTGATTTGTACACAATTTTTTTTGTTAGCCATCACTAAATTACACACGGTAATGCACACAGTACAACACCCAGATGTAGGATTAGCGATGAATGTCAAAAAAATGGTGTACAAATCACCTCCCTAAAAATATGAGAATTGATTTGCACACATTGAGATTTGGTTGAGATGCACTAAATACTTGTACAGTCTTTAAGATTATGTTTTATTTATTTGTACATTGAGTTGCAAATCAAATGTTAAAGTGTGCAAATTATCCCCAGAAATATACCCTTAAACGATGTGTTGGCGATGTCAAGAATCAAGGACTCATTTCTTTTCCTATTTTAAGTGAACCAATCCTTCAAAACATGTCCTTTTACTAAAGGGAATTGATTTGCACACATTGATATTTGATTAGGACACTCTAATCTGTGCACTGGATACTTGTATAGTCTTTAAGATTCTGCTTTATTTATTTGTACATTCAGTGAGCGAATCAAACGTTGGAGTGTGAAAATCACCCCCCTTTACTAAAACACGCGTCGTCGTCCAAATGCTCAACTATGTACGGTCTTTTAGTGGCCAGTTGGGTTCACTGAACTAACTGGGATAATTATAGATTTTTCAAGTTTTTAATCCAACAGTTATGATAGCAATACATTTGTTCAATGGGTGCTACTATTGGTACCCCCTGCCCATCAAAAAGTACAAGAAAAGTATACAAAAGATACAAAACATGTTTTCTTGTCATTCGGTTTACAGTGCAACACAATTTTTTTATCAGTTTCTGTTCCGTAATTTTTGACAGTTTAATACTTTTGACCTGTTAAACTTTATATTTTTCTTTCGTATTTTCCGTGTCACAGTTTTATAACATATACAGTACAAAATTATAAAAATAAAAATAAAAAAATAAAAAAACATGGAGGGAGGGGGAGGGGGTGGGTACAAACGGTGTTTCAGGAGGGTACATATAACATGAGCCTTGTTCAATGGATCTACTTGTGTACATTAATCAGCATACAAGTTTACAACAGTTAGCTAATTCCATTGCTCCCTCGATTTCAGGATAAAGAAAAAAAGCACCATAGTTTCATAAATCATACTAGTAAATACTCTCTCCGTCCTTAAATAAGTGTCCACTATTGATTTTTAGAGTCCTTTTCCATCAACTTTAACCTTAAATTATTTTGTTTATGTTATATAATACTTAATGAAAACTATATCAATGAAAATACATTTAAAACTCAATCAATTCGTATATTTTGCATCAAGTATTATATAATACAAAAAGAAATAATTAAGGTCAAAGTTGCAAAAGTTTGACTTTAAAAGTCAATAGTGGACAGTTATTTAGGGACGGAGGGAGTATATCATAAGAAACACAAGCTTTGATACCTTAATATTGTTAAGTATTATTATATAACTCAGGGGCTGTTTGGTTCATAGTAATTTGAGGGTTTTCATAGTATTTGATATTGAAAACCGTCCCTTAACGTGTTTGGTAAGTCTAGTGGGATGTTTTGATTGGTTATAAAATACATTAAATAGGCAGTTTTCAATTACATAGAGTGGTGGGCGTTTTTAATTTATGTGGGCATACACAAAGTTCAAGAGTAGTATAGGACAAAATTGCCCTCTATTTTCTCAAATCTTCATCACAGATCTCATCACCACTTTTATTTTTTTCCATTATTGCTCAACTCCTTTTGCTTCTTCAAGGTTTCTCATCTTGTTTATGATTTCTCATTTATATAATTTAATGCATTCTCATCTTCATCTACTCGAACTTAATAAGTTACAAAGAAGGAAACTTCGATTTATAATTTTTTTATTGTTTTACACAAACGAGTTTTGGTGTTTATAAGAATCATAGTAAGGTTCACATAATGAAAAAAACTGATTTATATATGATGTTGTTCGAGATCTGTTTCAAACTATCAAATTGAAAATTTATTTTAGTCATTGCAAATTTGCAGTTTTGGAAAACCAATTTGATTTTTGTTGTGAATCAACAAAATGGTATTTTTGTTATTTACCAACATCTAAATCACATACCATTATGCGAACCAAACAAGTTATGAGAATGTTAAACCTTAAACACTCTATATTTGAAACATTAGAGGTAAAAACTCATGAATTGAATTTTGGCAAACCAAACGCCCCCTCAATGTTATTTTGTTAAAAAAAATCAACGGCACTTAATTCCGTATTACACAAGGTATGAAGGAGATAAAATGTAAACAGTCTTACCCTTACTCGGACGTAAAGATGCCGCTTTCAGAAGACCTTCGACCATTAATTGAGGATCGTACACTCATCTCTTTCTCTAAAAGCGAAAGGTTTTTTTAACTGATCTAATCTCGCTTGTTCAATGTTATTTTGTTCATAGATGAAATTGCTACATTGACACCCATAGCATGCATAACCATCGTTCAGTGGACTAACTATCGACAATTCCAACATGCATGGGCCCATGTCCTATCAAGGACACATCAAGGTATCGACCTAATGCTCAATAACATGTCCTCATTTGAGAAAACCAAACCTCAAGATATTTGCAATCACTCCTAAAATCTGCTTTTCATTTCAAACACATGTCATTTGCTATATGTTCATATCGTTAGTGTATGTCCAGGTTAAGTAAGATTATTGCGATATTTTTAGATATTTTATAGTACTAAACTCAAATCATACCTAAACCACGGGTCCTTTTTTTGGTTTAGCATTAACGCAACTGCATCATCACAATCGACCACACCATGGGTCCAAGTATTGGCTAGACGCAAAACGACACTAAGCCGTGTCCAATATATGTATGTATATGTGAAAGTCGTCAAAAGGTTCAGGTTCGACTGCATTGCCTCACATTAACAATTGATACCAAACCAACAAAGTATATTCGACGTATGTTATTCCATTAAATAATTGACTAACCCAATAATTTATCATTACAACAATTTCTAAAGAATGAGATTTTTTATTGTTGTTTGGAGCGATTCTATGTAATGCAACACCTAGCTAGCATCCTGCTGTCTAGATTCCAGTTGCCCACTATCTTGTTTTATCAAAATAATTTTTTGAGTTAATATATTTTTTAAATGAATAAAATAAAACATTAACATCTAGGACACCCAACTTTTAATCTTTTAAAACAACGGCTTTACCCCAAATTTATACCTTTGACTGGTCATGAGTCAGACTCTCTTCACATCATGTGATCTATTTCGTTAAGAGTACTCTTTCATCATTTACTTAGTTATTAACGAATGTTAATCCAATCAAATGTGTATTGTGTCATCTTTATCCAACTACAAATGTTGACATGCTAATCTAAACTCAAATCTAACGTACATTGCCAACCAAAATTCGAATTAAAAGTTGTCCCACTACCTCGTTTCCCGATTTCTGCTTTTTAAATAAATTTAGTAATATTTGACATTATAATGAACACTTGTGGAAGTATAATTAGCTGAAACAAATACATATTTTTAAGGTAAAATGACATAAAAGAGTTACTTAATTTGTTTGTCGTAAAAGCACAAAATGAGAATCATGTAATTAATCTTATTAGAAGCTCAATTTCATTATAGGCTGCTTCTGAAAAGCTTATACTTTATGAGCTGAAGCTATAGAAGCTTGAGCTTGTACAAGTTTTGGGTCAAACATATTAAACTTTCGTTAATACTGGAAGAAACTTCTTAGAAAATTTATTTCGTATCTTAAATCTAAATATCATAATGAGTAAAAACGTATTCAGATTGCAAAAATGTCAGAAAATTATACAAAATTTATTTCCAACTAGGATAGCGTTAAAAGTTGGAATAAAGATTTACAGCCCAAGTCAAAGCCAATCGTTGAAAAGCATATAATATAATGTGCCAAACAGATATATAGATTTTAATATAAAGTTTTTTATTGCACTCACTTTCATTATATGACCACCCATCTACCTTCCTTTAAGTTTGAACACTAAATAATAATATACCGTGAAACGGTATTGGGACTCATAACCCGTGGAAGACGGTATTGGGTGTTACCTTACCTTACCTTTTACTAAATAATACTTCCTCCGTCCCTAAATAAATGTTCACTATTGACTTTCAAAGTCATTGTTCTTCAACTTTGACCTTAAATTATTTTGATTGTGTTATATTATACTTGATGCAAAATATATGAATAAATCGAATTTTAAATGTATTTTTATTGGTATGATTTTCATTAAGTAAAACAAACAAAATAATTTAAGGTCAAAGTTGAAAAAGAATGACTTCGAAAGTCAATAGTGGACACTTATTTAGGGACGAAGAGAGTAATATATCACATCATCTCTTATATAACACCCAAATATTTCGCACACTTCACATCACGTACAATATCACATACACAACTTCTAAATTCAAATCATTAAAATGTTACAAGTCTTACAAGATCCTATTGGAATCCCGTCTTGTTTTTCGGGTACCAGTGATCAAGACTACTCGACTACAGTCACGAAATCGGGCCAAACCCTTTTTATGTCCGTGTACAAGACCACTATAGGTGGTAACTCACGTTACATAACCATTACATGGTTCAAACACTTGTTACTACACGGGTTATCAGTATCAATAGACGGGCTCGAGCCAAATGACCAAGATTTTACGTGCAAAGTCGAGCTAAAACCTTGGTGCTTTTGGAGAAAACAAGGGTCTAAAAGCTTTAACACTGATGGTACAAGTTTAAATGTTTTTTGGGACCTTAAAGGTGCAAAATTTCAAGGTGAGACCGAACCGATTTCAGAATATTACGTCGCGGTTGTATGTGATCAAGAAGTGGTACTTTTGCTAGGTGATTTGAAGAAAGATGCTTATAGGAAAACAGGTTGTAGACCGGCTTTAGTTGATCCGATATTAGTATCAAGAAAAGAACATATTTTTGGTAAGAAAAAGTTCGTAACGAAAATGAAGTTTCATGAAAAGGGACGTTCTCATGATCTTTCGATAGAATGCAAAAATCGTAGTGGCGTCGATGGGGATGCACCGGCTATGGAGATACGAATAGATGGTCATTTGATGATTCATGTGAAGCATTTACAATGGAAGTTTAGAGGTAATGAAAGTATTTACTTTAGTAAGGTGAAAATTGAAGTTTATTGGGATGTTCATGATTGGTTATTTAGTCCTGGTTTAAGACATGCATTATTTATTTTTAAACTTTCGGTTCCCGTTACTAGTCCGGTGATATCCGGCCCTTCTTCGCCTTTGTCGTCATTGAGTTCTGGTTCGGTTGATGCGCTTGATTCAAGTGGGCTACATGAGTTTTGCCTCTTTCTATATGCTTGGAAGGTTGAGTGAGAATGATATATTCATATGTATTAAGATGATTTAGCTAGGTGTATATCGTATACATACGTTTTAAATTGATGAGGCTATTTAACTGATATATTTTACGAGCTTTGAGTGTTCGCTATTTCTTGATCGTATGTTGAATTATAAGATCATACTAATGTATATACATTTTGAAATATGAAAATCCTGTTACTATCTAGTTAATCTGGTTGCTTGGATCTAATCATGTTGTTTACATGTTTAATTTAGTTTAGTTTTGTTGAGTGACGGGTTAGAAGGTACAATCAGACCTCTTCGATTTTTTGTGTGAGATTTATGTCCTCAGCCAAACAGGTTGCGGACTCAAGTCCTGTCAGGATAAAAAAATTATGGTGTTCCAAAGTTTGGCATTTCGCTACAAAATTTTGCAATTTGCCCACTAACAGTACGAAGCTTGGCGATAACATGGCATGTGGGATGATGGTGTCGCAGTCATTAGGTTATTTGTATAGTAGCGTAAGCCGATGAAAAAAGATCACTTTTGAGTGTTTTGTCATCCATGGAAATGGGATTCATCCCAATTCTTCCTTTTGGACCACCAACTTTAACAAAGGAACTTATAGCCACAACAAAACCTTATGAAAAGGTAAGAATGTCATTAAATTTTTATATGGGTGGGCTACCAGATTGCAATACCTCAGCAAGATATTCACTTGAGCAAATTAGACATGTTACATTTAATAATCTGTTACAAAGTGTCCGATTATAATGTTGTAACTTGTAAGCAATTTGAAAAGGAAACATCTATCTTTGACGTATAGCGGTTGGTGGGGAATCGATTGATATGACGAGTCATGTAACATGCAACTGTTTGTTCTTTTTCCGAAGCTTAACTGTCACAAAGAAGATTCGTCTCCTTTCGTTAGCAAAATATATAAACCAGATTCTAACTTGTATCACTCAACATTTGGTCTAGTGATATGTGAGCGATTTATCATGCCATAAAAATGTACGCACGACGAATCAATTTTTTTAGAATACCTTTCTTGTTGCTAAATTTTGAATGTTTAATATGGCACCATTATCACGTAAAACAAGTGAAACCGTAATGACCCAAACCCACAATCAGGCTTGAGCCAAATCTATCATCTAATAATGCTAACGCTAAACTAAAAACAAACTAAAATTTGACCATCTGAACGTTTTATAAACAAATAATAAGTCAGTTTCTACACTTTATATCATAAGCTTAACATCACAAATCATGTTTCGGTTTCCTTTATAACTACGAGCGCTAATAGCCTAAATAGGATGGGGCAGTATACATAAGAAGTCCAAATCTTCAAAAAAAAAAAAGAAGTCCAAATCTCTCCCCGTACAGAGTTGAAAGGATTGTAAAATTGAACTGGGCCAACTTTATAGATGGCATATTTCTTAGCCCAAAAGATAGTCCATCAAAATTCACAATTTTTTTTAAACTGCAAAGTGCAAAAAGCCAAAAACCCTTTTTATGGTTTGATCAAATTGCATGCACAATGCATAAAACTTTGAAAATAGGCGAAGTTTTCGTCGCAACGTCCGTGTTTAAGTATCGTTCTTGGCCTAAATGCTCGACGATTATCTACTGTCTTTGAGCCTAGGTCACTTCAAGATGTTTAGAGTGACCCTCCTGTTTCAAAGACCGACGACGACAAGTTGACAATCCAGTGTAGCATTAAAGTAAAGACATTCATCTTATAACGTGTTTGAACAAAAAATCGAGTATCAAGGGTTGAAAAGATATTGTAAATCGCTTTTAAATACTTGTTATTACTTCCGTTGTGATACACACCACTAGGATCATTTACGGTCGATAATGGATTACAAAGGCTTGGACTCTTAAGAAAAATAAGAAACAAAGTGTCGAAAGCTTGATTGTATTATCAATGATGGTTGTTTGTTACAACTTGTTGAAAGTTACAAATGATTACAGAGATGAAATGAGAAATAAAGTAGAATTACAATGCTAATGAAATGAAATGCAAGTGCCAAGTATTTAAACTAAGATTGGGCGGGAAAGTTTGTTATGATATAGGAGATAAACACGTGCACCTCACGTGTGTGTAAACACACGTGCCCCTCACGTGCCACCTTTCATAATAGAACTTATCAATCCATTCCCCTTAAAAACATTCTTGTCCTCAAGAATGTGCAGCAAATGAAGGGAACTTAGCATACAAATCCTCCAAGAGCTCTCATGTAGCATTCTCTTTGGATCCATTAGCCCATTGGACCAAGCCATATACCACAGCTCCATTCTTCTTTTTAACCAACTTTCTGTTCAACAAAGCCATAGGTTCTGTTTCTAACAGAACTTCTTATTGCAGCTTGGAAGATTTAAAGCTTGAGTTAGTTAAGGATTTCCCTTACAAGGTTTCAACTGAGAAACATGAAAGGCATTATGAATTTCGGAATGTGCTGGTAAATTAAACTTGTAAGCCACATGTCCAATCTTCTCTACCACTTGTAAAGGACCAAAACTCTTAGGAGAGAACTTGTTTTGTCTTCCCTGTCTAATGGACACTTGTCTGTGTAGTTGCAATTTCAAAAAGACCTAATCACCAACTTTGAGAACTCTATCACTCCTTTTCTTATTAGCTTAGTGTTTCATTATATTTTGTGACCTACTCAAGTGAAACTTTAACATTTGAATAGCATGTTCCCTTGCTTCCAAAGTTCTGTCAACTGCATCTACCTTACTAAGACCTCCTAAATAAAGAACATGAATTGGTGGTGATTGTCCATACACTGCCTCAAAAGGAGTGGTTTGAATAGAAGTGTGGAAGTTTGAATTGTACCATAACTCAGCCAGTGACAACCATTTCTTCCATTCCTTTGGTCTTTCTCCAGTCATGCACCTTAGATAACACTCCAAACACCTATTCACTACCTCTGTTTGACCATCTGTTTGAGGGTGATAGGCTGTGGACATCAAAAGCTTGACTTGCTATGACTTGAACAATTCCTTCCAAAAGTTACTTAGAAAGACCTTCTCCCTATCTAATACAATTGTAGAAGGCAGACCATGTAACTTGTAAAATGTATCCATGAACTCCTGTGCTACTTAAGCTGCTGTAAAGGGATGAGATAAGGGCATGAAATGGGCATACTTGCTAAGTCTATCCACCACCACAAAGATCACAGTATAGCCTTGAGACATTGACAAAGCCTCAATGAAGTCCATAGAAAAACTCTCCCATATCTTGTTTGGAATAGGCAAGGGTTGAAGTAAACCAAGATAGGCTGCTAAATCAGGCTTGTATCTTTGACAAGTGATGCGTTCTTTTATAAATTTCTTGATGTCTTTTCTCATACCCTTCCAATAAAGCATATAACACATTATGTGAGTAGTCACCTTTATACTAGAATGCCCCCCACCGAGCTGTCATGAAAATAAGCCAAAAGATCCTTTTTCAATTCTTCATCTTTGCATACTACCAACTTGTTCTTCTTTAGTAATTGGCCATTGGTCCAAGTATAGTGTTTCTTTCCAAGTTTACCACTTTGCAAAAGTTGTAGGAGTGTTTGAAGAGACACATCAACATCCCAGCTAGTAGCTATCCTTGTAAATAACTCATTTGGCATTGTCACAACCATGGTGCTCATTAATTGTCCTCCATTTTTTACTCTAGATAAAGCATCTGCTACAACATTATCTACTCCTTTCTTGTACTTCACCTCATAGTCAAATCTCATCAGTTTTGGTAGCCACTTCATTTGAGTAGAGGTAGTGATTCTTTGATCCAAGAGGTACTTCAAACTGTAGTGATCTGTTTTGATTATAAAATGGCTATCTAGAAAATACCCCTCCACTTTTCTAATGCCAACATTACTGCCAAAAACTCCTTCTTATATGTGGAAAAGGTTTGATATTTGGGAGCTAAAGATTTTCTTAGGTAAGCAATAGGGTGTCCATCTTACTGCAACACTGCCCCTATGCCTATACCAGAAGCATCTATCTCTACCTCAAAAGGCTTAGTGAAGTTAGGTAGAGCAAGAACTGGTGCTTGTGTCATGGCTGCTTGTAGGGCTAAAAAAGAACTTTGTGCTTCCTCAGACCATTTGAAAGAATTCTTCTTTAATAGTTGAGTCAAAGACTTACTCAAACTTGCAAAGTCTTTAAAAAACTTCCTATAGTACGTAGTCAACCCAAGAAACCCTCTTAGTTGTTTAATATTGGTAGGTATAGGCCAATTCTGCATTGCCACTATCTTACTTGGATCAACGGCCACACCTTGTACAGAGATCACATGTCTCAAATACTCTACATGGCTTATGCCAAACACACACTTAGTCTTTTTAGCAAACAGTTTATTCTGTCTCATGGTTTTGAGGATAATGGTTAAGTGATCAACATGATTTGAGAGGCTCTTAGAATAGATCAATATGTCATCAAAGAACACTAAAATGAATTTCCTCAAATATTCTTTGAATACATCATTCATCAGGGCTTGAAATGTAGAAGGTGCATTTGTCAAACCAAATGGCATGACAAAAAAACTCATAGTGTCCCTCATGGGGTTCTAAAAGCAGTTTTGGCTATGTCATCTTCAAACATCCTAATTTGATGATACCATGGTCTTAAGTTAAGTTTGGAAAACACTACAACCCCATGTTACTCATCTATAAGCTCATCAATAATGGGTATGGGAAATTTATCCTTGACAGTGTTCTTATTTAATTTCCTATAGTCAACACACATCCTCCAAGTATTGTCTTTTTTCTTTACCATAACTATGAGTGAGGCAAATGGACTTTAACTTGGCTTAATAACCCCCGACTCAAGCAGTTCCTTTACCATGGCCTTAATGGCATCCTTCTGTATTGGGGGATGCTTGTAATGTTTGATATTAACTAGAGGAGTTCCTTCAATTAGTGGTATTCCATGGTCATGACCCCACTTAGGGATAACTCATGAGGAACTTCAAACACATCAATGAAGTTTTCTACAACTTAAAGCAATTAAGGACTTAAGGTAGTCTCATTTTCTTGTTCTACTATAACAGACAAAATTAAACCACTATTTGGATAAACACATAACATAAACATCTCAGCCTGTGGTGTACCCCCTATCTTTTGTAGTTGACTCTTACCTTCTACCCACTGGATTGCAGTTTTATGACTACCTCTTATGGCCATTTTCTTATTATTGTACACAAATTCCATTTTAAGATCCTTAAAATTACATTTAATGTCTCCTAAGGTAGAAAGCCACTGAATACCAAACACCATATCACAACCTCACCAAAGGTAGGAAGGGGGGGGGGGGGGGGAGTGGGGGGTATTAGGTTTGGGGGGGGGGGGGGGGGGGGGGGGGGGGGGTGTACTTGAAAATCAATAATAAAAGTTTCTGTGAATTCCCATTTTAACCTTTCAGAAACCCCTTACATTCACTTATACTCAACAACTGTTTTCCCCCAGCTACAGTTAATGATAGTGGACATGTTGGCATGATCTTATAACCTAACCTCTTGGCCATCTGAATGTCTAGAAAATTATGAGTAGAGCTCGAATCCACTAATATGTGCAACTCCTAGCCATTTACAAACAACCCTACTACCCTGAGTGTTTAAAATGAACTCACCCTACTCAAGGCATTTAATGAAATCTGTGGTTGAAATTCCTCAGTTTCCATTTCCTCTAAAATCTCATATGCATCAACAAATTCCTCTTTTAATTCATTATGTTCAGCTAAGACTATCAAGGTAAACAATTATCCTTCACATTTATGGCCTGGAAAATACTTCTTATCACAGTAAAAGCAAAGATTCTTAGACCTCTTATCCTCATACTCCTTATGAGACAATTGTCTTCTAAGTGGATTAAGGTTTGGCTTATTAGTCCAATTCCTAGTAGTGTTTGGCAAAGCTAATAGTGGTTTAGTGTTACTACTGACATTACCTCCATTGCTTCTAAATCTACTACTACTAGTTCCAAATTGCACCTTATTATTTTTCTTAACAACATTAAGAGTAGCCTCTTGTAAATTGGTTAGGCAATATGCATCAGCTAATGTTTGAGGCTTAAACATTCTAACTCCCATATCAAATTCAGTGGGTAACCTTCCCAAATAAAGAATCACTGAATGTTCAACTCTTATTTCTACCTTGCTAAGCAAATCATCAAACTTATCCTGATATTCCTTAGCATTACTATCATACTTCACATTCTTAAGTTCTGCCATAGGATCATCAAATACTGTACCAAACCTCTGAATTATTACATCTCTATACACATGCCAAGTAACAGTTTCACCATGTACTTTAATAAACTGCCTATGCCACATCAAAGCCTCATCAAACAAGTATACAAAAAGGAGTCTTACATTTTGATCCTCAGGTATGGTGTCAATGAGAAAAAAATTGCTCACACCTAAAAATCCATCCCCTAACATCAACTCTTGAGAATTTGGGGAATTCCACCTTAGTCATTCTACTAAACCGAGTCTGATGCCTATTAGCTCACCCATGAACCATGTGATTCTGTAAGCTTAATCTAGTGATCCGAGTCATCATCTCTTTCATACCCCTCCTAATTCTAGCCAAAGCTTCATTTATATACCTCTTAGTGCTATCATCTATAGTGTTTTCCATACTAATACTGGCTATAGTCCTAGTTGTTAGAGCCATGAAATCAAGATGTGTATTTTTGTTCAATTGGTCAACTGAATGAATGTAATCCGTTCAAAGAACTCTAAATGATCAATCTTGATTAGAGTATAACGTATTTTGTGAAATAATTCCCTATTTGATTAAAAGATCTCTAATTGTATTTGTGAAATGAAAGAATGAAATCTATTATAATGATAGAGGACGTATTTATGAAAAGTAAAGTATTTTAAAGCTGTGATTGAACGGATTTTCAGGTGACGGGAATCCTAACTGAATTGATCAGTTAATAACAGAATTTGGTGGGAAAATTAAACAGAATTAATAAGCACCCCCAAGAACCTGGCTCTGATACCAATTGATACACACCACTAGGATTACTTAAGATCAATAATAGATTACAAAGGCTTGGACTCTCAAGAAAATAAGAAACAAAGTGTCGAAAGCTTGATTGTATTTTCAATGATGGTTGTTTGTTACAAGTTGATGGAAATCAGTTATAAATGATTACAGAGATGAAATGAGAAAGAAAGTAGAATGACAAAGCTAATGAAATGAAACACAAGTGCCAAGTATTTAATCTAAGATTGGGCGAGAAAGTTTGTTATGATATGGGAGATAAACACGTGCACCTCACGTATGTGTAAACACACGTGCCCTCACATGCCACATTTCATAACATAACTTATCACATTGCTTATCAAGTCTATTAGTATATTGCATGCTCATATTGTTACTACTGTTATATTAATTTTTAAGATGCACCTAAATTTTCAACAGCAGGGAATTGGTCAAATGTATGATTTAAATTTTGGGCTGGTAACGAGCCGAGCAAAGCTCGAGCTCGGCTTGTTTATACGTAGTATTTTAGAAAGCTCGAGTTCGAGCTCGGCTTGTTTCGAGCTTTAAGATTTGAGCCCGAGCTCGACTCTTGGCATGATATATAAAGCTCGAGCCTTAAGATTTGAGCTCGTTTGTGATGCGCTTATAAAAAATAAAGCTTGCCTTCTTGAGCTCGTTTATCTAGAGCTCGCTTATTTTTATCTCTTGGTATGATTTATAAAGCTCGGGCTCGGGCTTGATTATCAATTGAGCTCTAATTTAGACTCAAGCTTATGATTGGATCGTTTGAGCTTTTTACCGATCCTATTTTGATTTTTTATGAGCGGTTCGGCTCGTTTCCACCTCTAGATTTAATCTTTTTTTAGATTGGGGGTTATTCGAGTATTGTTGGCAGAAACAATCGCTAGGAACAAAAGTATTACAGAATAGATTAGAGTAGAAATAAAGTTATAGGTAAGATTAACAAGAGTAAAGATATAAAATAAGAAAAATATTTTTTGTACCTAATATACAAACATTGTGTTATGGTGGGTTCAAATGACTTGATTGGTTAATTAAAAAAAAAATAATTTATGAATATTATAAAAGAGAAAATATGTAATACACTTATCAAGTTATTAATAAATTAAATATACTTTTAGCTATATATTTTAGGTTTTAGAAACTTTTAAAATTTAATTTACATTGAACATTAGGAGTCATTAGGGTACTGTCTTGCAAACGTGTATTTTGAATATTGAAAAAAACAACCTTCATCACTCCTCTATGATGTTGAAAAATAAAAAATTTATAAAACGCACCCTCAAACTATGCGGAAAATTACTAAAACGACTTTAAATTTTTACCTATTTACGACTTTTTTATATAACAAAACTATAAATAATCAAATATATAACGAATATCTATCGATTTAAAATCTTAAAAAAATATTCCGCAAAAGATCATTGAATTGCGAACAAAAACGATCTCAATATTGCAATACTTCTGACATACTCGTAAGAATTTATAAAAAATGTTTGTTTCACCAAACCCCGAGAATAACTAGTCTTGGTTTTATCCTTCCGTTGCAAAGTATAGTCCCGTAATGACTAACATTTAACAAAGATGTACGATTAAGTCCCCTCTGTTTAACCTGTCATTGTAGAAAAAAATAAAAAGAAACGAAAAAAAGTAAAAGCGGTCCATAAAAATCTACGTTTAATAGTCGCCTTTAAGTGGAGCGTGAGGATTTTTATACACTGTTAAAACATTCGTCCTTAATGAACAACTCTGTCTAACATAAATTAACGTAAAATCCCGTGCTCTGCAACCAAGCGCAGTTTAAAAAATCATTATAAATTAAAAGTTGAAATATCGATGCAGACTATGAAAAGTAAAAATTTAAACTAAAATAAACTAAATTAGGGCCAGTTCGGATCATGGGTTTAGAATTGAATTAAGGCATGATGGTAAAAGATAAGTGTTTGGTTAATAGTAGTGGGCCCATAAATTTGGCATCAAAGCTTTATATTTGACATGCACCAATTCTTACCAAAAGTGTAGGTTTTGAAAATACTTTACCTATTCCAAACTTCACCCACTCCAACATATGTTGACAACTATCACGTCAAAATTAATTCATAGGACCATACCACATGTTTATTACTGTATCTTTTACTATCCAACTTCACATTTTTATCAATAATTTAACTAAGATATCTAGTTCAATATACAAGGTTCAACGAATTACAACCATTAACAAAAAAAACTTAATCCAGATTTTGCTAACAAATATAAGAACATTTTTGGTAGCATAAACTGTTAAGACTAAAAGTTCACTCCACAAAGTAAAATAAAAAACTTCTTATCATATGCACCATCGTAGATCGGAAAGAACACCGACGGCAAAAGTAATTTCATATTATAGATTCATTACCAACTTCAAGCTAAATAACAACCGGAAAAAACATTTAATACATTTTCTAGTTATTCTTTTTCAGTGACTAAAGTTCACTATATAGTCAATGTTACCATAAAAATCAAATAAAGTTGGCTATTGTTGTCATTAATAAATATTGTATTTACTAACAAACTACAAAAATAACAAAATTTAGCTCCTTTTCCTACCAAATAATATACCCAAGAG